>CM060842.1:128404117-128631617 GCA_030762175.1 Metallyticus violacea
ATGTATGCACAGCATAGCAAATAGTGCAAAGAGCTTAAGTACGTATTAATGCTAAGCAATGGCAAGCACGGGTAATTTTGCCTGTGGCATGTTATCTGTGCTAAGCTGTGCAAAAGGTGCTCTCTTCTCTTTGACTAGCATAAAATATTTGCCAATCGCTAATTCAAAGCTCGTAAACATTTACTATAGTAGGAAGTTAAAGTTATCATGAGGTGAAAATTAAGTGTAAGCAATTAAGCTTTGAGTGATGTGCCGTCTTGTGTTAAAGAGTGGAAGAAAATTCAGAGATCGATGAATAAGAAAGAACGGCGAAAATACTCTAATGCATTACTGTATTGAGAGAAACGCTCCAAAGTACTTCCATTTAATTCGTGGTTAACATCATCAAAACCTAATACCATGGGAGGTAATAAGACAAATAAGTTGTGTTTAACATGTATAAGCAAAATGGAGTTTAGAGCTACCCCTTAACCTACAAATGGTTCTATGTTAAGATATTTTGAAATACCCCCATTAAGGCAATAAGTTAAGCTTAAAGTAACAAAATTCGTGGTAATGAAAGAACTAATTTTTTGGGGGCATAACCCCAAAAGTGTTGATTAATGCCAAATCGGGAATGTAATCATACTGTTTGTGTTTAAATACGCATAGTTTCCCTTGAAAAACAAGAAATACAAATTTATAGGTACACCACTCAACCAACATTTACAAACATAAAGCTACGATAAAGTTGATGTACACATTTTTACAGTTAAGTTTAATTACGGGAGATTGAGTGTAGATTTTATTATTATATTTAAGAGTTCGTAGTCGCAAGCATATTCCATAAACTTATATGAACGTAGAAAATGTTCACATTCTGTTCGTGTGTTTGTTTCGTTCCGTGTTTCGTTTTTTCCCCACCAGGGCGACTCTACGAACTATTTTCAGTGGTTCGTCGTTTATTTTCAGTATTTGCTAATATCTATGTATAATTTTACAATGGAATGAGAGGCAGGAGAAACTTGAGTGCCTGGAAAACCGTGCCAAGGTGCCATTTTGTCCACCACATATCCAACTTATGGCCACTGGGATCAGGCAAGCGAATGGGCATTAGAACACATTGTTCTTACATCATCAGCGTAATGTTGTTCTATCATCTTCAACTTAATCGTCAATTAGTGTAATGTAATCTACCAATTCATCAGCGTGCATGGTACAAATGAACTATGCTACTGCCTTCTGCCACTTTATATATATGGCTAATACAGAGATAAAATATCAATTACTCAACAAATGGTGGCAATGCAGCCTGTAAGTACTTAAATAAGTGCTGTTGATTTTGTTGTAATGCTTATATTTGAAGCATTGGTAACAATTAAATGCACAGAAAATAGAGTTAAGATGGGAACAAATTGTTGCTAAGAGTCACACTGTTCAACTGATAGGTTGATTCCTAGCATTGGCCATTATTCCGGAAGTGGGGTCAAAAATGAGCACTCCATAAATTATATGAGCTTATGTGCTGTATAAATTTAAATATGGGAACGATGCAGCTGCAGTAATGCAAAAAATATGGCAGGCCTTCAATGCTGATGCTGTGAATTAACAGATGATGCGAAGATGGTTCATGTAGTTACAGGAAGGCAATAAACTGTCGAGAATGAGCCACAGACAGCAACATCAACTGGATAACAGGGCTCTCTTAATGCATAATGAGGTGTACAAGAGTTAGACCTGTGAGGACATGGCATACCAATTGACCTCAGTGCAGAAAACATACAGCTTTATCCTCATCAGCTAGGGAAAAGACTTAAAATCAGTTGCTG
The DNA here is from genome assembly GCA_030762175.1 of Metallyticus violacea. Classification (NCBI taxonomy): domain Eukaryota; kingdom Metazoa; phylum Arthropoda; class Insecta; order Mantodea; family Metallyticidae; genus Metallyticus; species Metallyticus violacea. The sequence continues at coordinate 128,405,926 of CM060842.1, forward strand.
GGTTTCACATAAGCAGGCAGTAGTTGAGAAGGTGGAATGAGTTGATGCCTGTTTTGCATTGTTGTTCACTGAAGCATCCTTTTCTTGAAAGGCTACTGATATGCTATGAGAAATGGACCCTCTACAATACTCTAAGATGCCATCACTTTTGGTAGCCAATGAATCTATTCCCAAATAACTAAAACCACCATTGCATCAGAAGAATACCTTAGAGATGGTAGATTTTAGCATATTAAATTTAAAAAATTGCATTTTTAAAAATAAGATAAAGAAATATGTATTTATTAATTTTCTAATTTTTTATTTTTGGTGAAACTTTGCCTCATTTGAAAGTATAATTGTATGGCCTTGACTTGTAAGTACCACTTTCTGAGGATTTACATCACAACTAGCCTGAAGAGCTCATTGAGAGCTTGGAAAAGCAAATTATTGTTTAATTTTCTACCATATGTTTAGACAGTTTTACTTGACACTGTTTCATACATACAATATACCTTACTATAATGTTTTCTTGGCTTCTTCATTAGAGACATGCTGTAAGATTTTGTATTTGTTAGAATGGCAACCACCCAAGAGTATATCTTCCTAACTCTAAATTTAATGAATTAAGTTCATACAATTTACTGGCAAAAGGGTAGTCACATCCTTCAAGTTATATTATTAACTTACTAATTTGCTCTTACATTCCATGGACAAATTTACATTGAATCTCTACTTCTAAAACTAATTCATTTTTCAAAGTATTTACAATGCAAGAGGAACTGCTATTTAATATGTTTGCCTCAAGTGATAGGAAGAAATCAAAATCTTTCAAAGCCAAGAAGTATTTGTCTATATAGACCATGCTGTGAAACTATGAATTCCAATGTGTTATAACTGTGCTAAGAAACAGAACAAGAGCTAGGTATGGCCACATTTCCCAAAGATCATTTAAATACGTTTCATTTTTCTAGAGTGCAAAAAGGCAAGCTTGGACACAAAGGTATTCAATTCTGACATCTCCATTCAAGTTTATTTTGCATGCAAAACTTTGAAAATGTAACAAATGATCTCCAATAATTGTTCTTAAAGCCCAAAAACATGTCCTATATGTAGCTAAATCTGAAACCAAACCCAGTAAGTTATCGAATTCAGTGCTGGAATCTTTCAAATTTTCCTTTGCATGTACGGATTGATTGGGTTTTATGTGTTTTTCCAATACATCTCTTTTCTATCATAACAACCTCTTATTACACAATTCGTACATTAAAATATTTTAATCACATACATAAAGCTGCTCAGTTTTATAGCTTTCTGCTTATTGTTTAATAGTGAACAATGGCCCATCTTTATGCAGTGCATGTTCAACTTGCAGTGACAAAGAAATAAACAAGACAACATACAGTTCAGTTTAAATTTCTTCAGCAACCTCGAGGAGACAGATAACGAGTGACTGGAAGCAAAGGATGTACAAGTGCAAGAAAAAAATGTATGCAAAATTAAAAAAATCACGAAATTATAGTTTTGCACCTATTTGTAGATACTCCTATATTTTACATTTTATTACAGATTAGAGAACCACCATAAGGTATGAAATCCCCTCTCTAGGTACATGATTACATAGCATTTGGACACTTTTTGCATATATTGCAATTGCAAAAATCTACCATCCCTAGTTATGTTCTTTAGTTTGACATATTATGCATCATGAATTGTTGCCAATTGGCCGAACAATCAATGCCTTTGTGTATTCTAACTGAAAAGTATCCATGAAAAGCTTAAAACAAAGGAGTCTGCATTTGTGCATTGTAAAGATGTTATTTGTTTTGCATAGTGATGCGAAAGCCACATACAGCTAAATAATTCTTGAAACCATTATCGGTCTACTTTGGGGGAGACTACTGCTTCCATCATATTCCCAGACATTGCAGCATCCATATCATAATATGAATAATCACCTCTGGGGACAACAATTCCAAATCTTTGCTGACCTGGAACCTTCACAGGATAGAATTTTTGCTTCCCATTATAAGGAGCTCTATCAGTGGAATTCATAATCTTATATCACATTGGCAGTCCTGGAGAGTAGTAGTGGCTATATTTAATACTAAAGACATTATTTTGCTCAAAGTATGATGCTTTGAAATGTCTGACCTGAAACCAACAGAATTTTTTGGACTATCTTTCAATTGCTATTTTGGTTCCTTTTTTTATTTTGTATTTTGCCTGAAGGATATGCTTTATACTAAAGGGCAGTTGAACAAATTAGTGTACCTAACTAGAACAGAGTGTAAATTCTTTTATTTGTTTTGTTCATCTCTTTAATTTCTCGCACATGCTCAAAATTCCCTATATGAGCCAAAGGATTTGGTAAGCTATAAGTGGGGTGTTATATTTATAAACAATGTAATACAGTTTTTTTCACACTAACTCCATTCACTTACACAAAAATCTGGACATATGTTTCGGGAGTGATTCCTCCCATCTTCAGCGTGTAGATAAACTGTTGTTATACATGGCGGTTGGGTCTCTTGATGTTCTTGTGGCGGCATATGTAGGTTCTATTAGGAATTTGCTGAGTTCATCCATTGGAGAGAAATCGAAATTCATCAAATTATTCTTATTTTTTGTAATGAAAATGTTTTCCCAAGTGGAAAGTTGTATTGCGTTATGAAGTTGTTTAAGTAGCTTTATCTCTGATTTATTTTCATGATTTTTATTTATTTATTATTTATTATTGATTTATAAATCAGCAATAGCAGCGCTCTTTTGGAATAAAAATCATGAAATTAAATCGGAGATAAAACTACTTAAACAACTTCATAACGCAATAGAACTTTCCACTTGGGAAAACATTTTCATTACAAAAAAAAGGATAATTTGATGAATTGCAATTTCCCTCCATTGGATGAACTCAGCAAATTCCTAATAGAACCTACAGATGCCACCACAAGAACATCAAGAGACCCAACCGCCACGTATATAACAACAGTGTATTTACAGGCTGAAGATGGGAGGGATCACTCCCGAAACATATGTCCAGATTTTTGTGTAAGTGAATGGAGTTAGTGTGAAAAAAACTGTATTACATTGTTTATATATATGCCACTCCATTGTCAACAGCTTCATAAATACATTTAATTGGGGTGTTATATTATTATGCACATTATAGATGACATGAATATAATGAGCCCATTACAATAGAATGTGTGTTATGCATAAAGCAATTGAATTATTTTACAGTTAGTATATCCCCAAACTTTTTGGTTTCCATCTAAATCAGGTTTTTGCATTAGAAATTAATTTTTGTGAGAGAAATCATCAGCTGTGTGCTAATTGCTCAGATAGAGGATTAAAGTGCTAAAGTTATGGAAATTAGCTTTAACATTTTGATATGCGTGAACTCTGGGGGAGAGAAAAGGGCAGAGGAAGATATTAATGATGTTTTGCGTATTAATCATTGTTTCTATTTTTAATTTCTATATTTTCCAGTTTGTCATACTTAAATGTTTTGAAAGAGTATATAAAAGAATATTCTAACAGGTCATTAATGTTCATGATCTTCTGTTTTAGACTATCTTGCAGGTTTTTTTGATTTGGATAAGAGTTTCAAGCGAACAATTTTGCCAGGAAGCCAGACAAAAGGTTTAGTGGAGGTAAATGATGGAGATATCTATGATGATGTATATTCAGATGAAAAACCTTCTAGAGGTACAGATTATGCACAAGAGTATCTTCAGCAAGAAAAGGAAGAGATGACAAAGGTAGATTGTGGAATAGTGTACTTTTATCCATTTTGATTTAATCACTACAATTGTTCACACTTGACCTACCAGACCTGAACTTGAAATAATGCAATGTAATTATTGGTGGATAATTTTCAGGCTTTAAACACTCTTGCAGAAGATACTGATTCTGGGACTACTTTCCATGGAATGTCTGATATTGAAACATTGACTTCCCTTGGCAGCATGGCCAATATTGGTGATCTTACCAGTGAGGTGGTAACACAAGTTTATGATAATTATGATTTTTCCAAAAACTGCAATGCTTCCCTTCCTGTTTATACACAAAGAGAGCAGGTGAGTGAATATGTCAGAGTATCTTAAGGTTAAGGATGCAGTTAAAATCAATATGTTCAGTTTTACATTGTTGCTGAAATGTCACCAGATGGGTTTCCCTAGAATGAATTGGGTTGGTGAGAAGTGGAAGCTCTACTTTCGATGCAAATGAACTTTCTTAAGGACCCCTAGTCCCTAACACAGTGCAATTTTAAATGCAACACATTATCAGGTGAAATGTGATGATGAAAACTATGTAACGGAAAACGTATTTTATTATATGAAATTATAATACTGGATTTTTGTACAGTGTTATAAACAGACTTGTTTATTAAGATTGTAGTGTGGTTGAGTCGAACTACACACTCTTATTGGCTCCACTTGAATGTAAAATATGTTTTATATGCATCCTGAGCTAACTGTTGACTGTTGGATAATTCACCTCGTTGCTTTGGGGATGAATATTCTACTCTGGTGGGAATGTGATGAACTTAAAAGTTTTTAAATTAAAATGTAAAATGGAACTTGCACAGTGAAGCTAATCATATAATTGATATCATTGCATGATTCAGTTGAACTAAACACTCTAAATGCTTCACTTACTTGTCATAATGTATGGAACCGGTTTCGAGAACATTTAGTTCCCATCTTCAGCCAGGCTAAAGTTCAGCTGTCAGATCATTTGTTGAGCTGTCGGAATATGTATTCTGCTCTGGTGGCGGTGTGATAAACTTGTATTTTATGATTTCATCTGCGGCAGTGTCGAAGTTCATTAGGCTGTCTTTGTATTTGTAGATGTAGATTTTTTCCCAGGTTGCTAGTTCCGTAGGTCCTTGTACTTGAAATTTATGTTTTCATTCCCGGAAGTGTCAAAGTTCATTAAACAGTTATACAGGGTGAGCAATGCTTAATGCAACGTGAGACTGCTTGGCAGCGCTATGTCGATGCATATTTCCCCTCCGAGAGGCTTCATGTGTGAGTTGAAAAATCTTGCACAAGTAGCATGTGTTTGTTAAACGATGCAATACAGTGTATTGAGTGAAAGTGTATGAAGTGAACATCATCGGCTGGCTGCACACCTCGAAACTGGTTGCGTGAAGTATTGTTCACCCCATATATCAGATCTCACAATCAATTATCAAGATCAGACCCTAAAAGAAATCATCATACAAATTTATTAGGGTTACAAATTGATTAAAATCTTAACTGGAAGAAACTGTTGAAATGATAATTCCCAAACTCACTTCAGCCTCTTTTGCTCTAAGAGCTATAAATGATCTCTTATCAAAAGATGCCTTTCATATGGTATACTTTATATATTTTCACTCTATAATGAAATAAGGAATTGATTTTAGGGAAAAAAAATTTCCATTTGCAAAAGAAAGCTATTAGAATAATCTTTCGGAAGAAAAAAAGAGAATCCTGTGGACCTCTAATAAAAAGTCAAATATATAGATATATATAGCCTAATGTATTATGTAGTAGATAATCTCAAAATGTTTTAATCAAACATTTCAGTGTACATAGACTCAATACTAGAAACAGGAATGTATACGCTAGCTAGCTCATTGCAGATTTTCCCAAAAGGTGCCTACTATTCTGCAATTCAGATATATAATGGCCTGCCCAGCAGAATTAAATTATTAGGGAATGAATGAAATTCATATCTTTCAAGTTGGTCCTACTTGCCTCCTAAACCCAAGATCGCGGGTTTGATCCCATCCAGGACCGATGTATTTTTTTGGGCGTAAAAATCCTAAGTATGGCTTCCTTCAGAAGGGAAGTAAAGCTGTGGGTCCCTTGTCATACATTTACGGCACGATAAAGAACCTCAAACCTGAAAAAAGAGGCCTCTGAGCAAAATTTGTCAGCTGTTTCATGCCCTGATTTGAATGGGAAGCTGGTGACCTAAGATGATAAAGAGTGTCCATAAATAAAATCAAAAAAGTTATATCTTTCAAAAATTTTCTTGAATTTTTAATAGCTGACATCTACAATATGAATGAATATTTTGGGCTAAATTCATCCAAATTAGTGTTTTTTGGATTTTTTTTTTTTACTGCTTCTTCTAACATGTTCTATATCCTTGAACTCTTGCTCAACTGAGGATCTAAAGAACAAGATATATATAGACACACGCACACACATGCACAGAGAGAGAGAGAGATTTTAAATGGGAAAGTTTTTCACACATTTAGATTTTTTAAACCTGCAGCACATTCAATACCTCTGTTTGGCCTATAATTGACATTTTTATGACAAAGTAGATAGTAAATATGAATAAGTAAATGAAAGCAAATTGTTCATCAATCAAGAATTGGATAAACTCAGTCAAGAATGAATACATTTAAAATATTCTTATTGCAAATTGTTTATTAATTTTCTAGTAAGAGCTCTAACCATTAAAAGTTAATGTTGTTTTGCTTGTTTTGCAGATTGTGTCTGTAATAGAAGCAAATCAAGTGACTGTAATTCATGGTGCAACAGGTTGTGGCAAGTCAACACAAATTCCACAGTACATTTTGGATTCATGTGTGAAACGTAGAGCACCATGTAACATAATCATTACCCAACCTCGAAGAATTGCTACAATTTCACTTGCTAAACGTGTAAGTCAAGAAAGAGGTTGGCCATTGGGGTCTATTATAGGATACCAAGTGGGTTTACTGAATGAATCTTCACCAGATACCAGGCTATTATTTGTGACTACTGGAGTTTTACTTCAGAAACTCATCAACAAAAAAACTATGATAGACTACACACATGTAATTCTGGATGAAGTTCATGAAAGGGATCAAGATATGGACTTTGCAATTCTTATAGTCAAGAAACTTCTTCGAACAAACTCACATGGTGTTAAGGTAAGAACAGTGTATTAATTCTTTAATTCTTTTTTATAACTTACTGATATTTTTATGTCCTACTTTCCAACTTTGTACTCTCTTTATTTTTATGAGTTTAATTTTATATCATTACCATACTCTGCCACTATAACTGTGCTGGTTGTTGTTTAACCTGTTAAAACTGTTATTATTTCCAAATATTAATATTTAAGTACATCTATAATTCAATGCATTTAATTCAGCAATAACGTTAGGCAGTTAATGGTTATGATCTTAAAGATAGATGTATAAATAGTATTTTTTGTTAGAAAAATAATAGAGTAAAAGGCTTGCTAACTAAAATAACTTAAAACAAATTTTATTTAAATACAACAATGTCTTGATCATGCACAACATTTCATTATCTTACATATTATGCTAAGGATTATAAATGTCCTACTAATAAAAAGACATTGAGATATTGTTGCCAGAAAAATTGTAGAAGTAGACATAAATATTTAAACTTTTTTTTAATGGGTAATGTTTACTTTATATTACTACTACGTAATCTCTCATTTTTTATTATATTTAGTTAACTTAATATTACTTGATATTATTGTATGATTTAGTTAAACTATACACTCTTAATGCTTCACTTACTTGTCATAATGTATAGAACCAGTTTTGAGAACATTTGGTTCTCATCATCAGCTAAAATTCAACTGTCTGATAATTCGTTGAGCTGTGGGAATGTGTATTCTGCTCAGGTGGAGGTGTGATACACTTGTAGTTTGTGTTTTCATCCCCGGCAATGTCAAAGTTCATTAGACTGTCTTTATATTTGTAGACGTAGATTTTCTGCCATTTCCATTCTCCAATTTACATTTTAATTAATATTAGTTATTTTTTATCAATGTAGTTTTTCATGCACTGTGGTGGTCAATTGTATAATCTGTCTTCTTTATTCCTATCAATATACTGGAAACTTACCAGACATTATAATACCAGGATCACTTCATAAGTAATCCACACATATTTTTTAATTGACAGTATCTCTTTACAGCTATTCAGTATAATCTCCCTACTTCTCAATCATTGGGTGATATAAATAAAAGCAAGCCATTGCTTCTGACCTTCTGCTTGCAAACAAGTTGAAAATCAGCTCGTGGTTTGATATAAATAAAATTTCCCGTCTTTGCCAAGCAATTGCTATCAGCCAACCAAGCAAATCTTGGTGACCTTCGCCACGGCACATCAGCTGAGTAAACAACAACACATATTCTTCTGTCAACGAGTGATTGAAATCTTTGCTGTGCTTAAATATTTATATACCTATTCATGTTAAGTATACTTGCATTTAATAAATTAAATGGAGATAAATATTTTAAATTACAGAAATGAAATTACAAGGTTTGGCAAATTATTAATAGAAATCCTGATTTTCCCGACTTTCAAAAGATGATGTTCATCACCTTCTTAAATTCAAGCCCTTGATATGATAGTATTAAGAACCTTGTCATTTGCCAAATGATACATTGAAAGTGGATTATTTGTACTTGTGTTTTTGCATAATTTTATTGCAATTACGCAATTAAAATCTATATAAAAATGAATAATTCCAAAAATTTATTTATTGTTATCATGAATTAAAGATCTACAGGAAGTAGGAGGTTCGTTTCGTTGAAAGTTAAATTTAGGGTTGGTTTTATAGGAAATTATTTAGTAATAATCAGGTTTTGATTTGTATGTGCATTCTGCTCTGCATGCATGCCCATCATTTGTATGTCTATTTATGTATCAGTCTTCCAGTAATGAGAGTGAATCACTATTACCTCACATTCTGTTTAATGTTATCATGCTTAAGCAGAAAAAAAGAAAGGAACTAAAGTAGAAAAAGACAAACAGAAAATTGAAGTGTTTAAGCTTGCAAAAGAAGCATTACAACTGGAGAAAGAAAAGAGAGAAAAGAAAGTGAAGATTTGCTTCCTGTTTTTATGAGTATTTAGGGCTAATTAACAAATTATGTTAGCTTTTAGTCAATTATGATTTTTATGCAATCATATTTTAAGATACCTAATTAGGTAATTAGTTTTTGCAAGCTCAGACTTTTTTATCAATTGTTTCTTGTCTGTACACTCCCTTTTCTGTCTCCACTTATTCATTCTTTTCTATATCTATGTTGATATCCCTATTCATCAAGACCAATGACAAAGGAACACATGTTCACACTGAAAACTACAGTAATGATATTTATAAACTTGAACATACCTTTATGAAATTTGAGTTATAAATAGAGTAATGTGAAGAGTCATGCCGAATGAAATATTTTTGCGATATCACCATTATCCTGTAGTTCAGGTATGTTAAAGATCTACTCTTTTAGGTGTTTGGCCACATTATGCAGAGTCATACAGCATACTATTACTGAAGATATTTTCTCTGTAGGTAATCTTATCTTATTTTGTAAAATTGGGAACCTCTCTTTAACTTGACCGAAACATCGTTTATAATCACCTGTTTATGCTCTCTGTTCTGGAGTAGTAGGATTTTGATAAGGAGTCATCTACCATAATGCAATATGATATCATAACCTGAATCACCTAGCAGCAGTGCATTGGCAGTATTATTGGCCATCGCTGTGTAAGGATCTGAATTTTTCCATATCTGAGAATGTGCACAGATGTTTCAAGAGCCCTTGCTACCTTTCTCAACTGTAGACTAACTCTCCCTCCCAAGAATGACAGGAAACTATCTTTTTAAATTCCCAAAGAAAATTCAAAGCTATGGTTCTGTAAGTAATGCATAATGTTTTTTCAGAACTATTGCAAAAGTATCATCTCCATTTCAAAATCAGGTTTTGAACATAAGTGGGAATGAATTTATGACCTGTGTGCAAATGCACTCATGAAGAGATCTGCCAACAATGGAGAAAGAATTGCTTATCATGAAACTAGCATTCTGTATTTTCCCATTGTATGTGAAGAAATTCAGGTGTAAGCTTAGTTTAGTTAACTTGGTATAACCTTCAATTTCCTCATTCGATAATATTTTGGAATGCAGTCATTTTCTCAGGACAGTTGGTAGCCTCTGAACTGGTATGCTAGTGATTAAAGTAACATCAAATGAGACCAGAGAATCTTCAAGTGATACATAAGTTTCTAATGTTATCCCTGTTTCATATGAATTTTTAATGCTCAAGCTGTCATATTTATTCAGATTTCTAAATGTTTTAATTAATCATTTAGCCAAATTATGTGTAAAGACATTTATACTGTTGGTAATTGGATGCATGCTTTCCTGTTTTATGAATTTTAGGAAGAGCATAAATCCTTGGAAGTGTAGGGTTATTGGCTTTAATGTCAATAATTCTTTAACAATTACATTTTAGTGTTCTTGAATGTGTTATTGAAGGTTTTAACACATTCATTCAAGGCTCTTGCATAATTACAGTAAATTCTATATGTTGCAAAAGGTTCTTCATGCATGCATATAATACAAGTGTGTATTTTTAAAGGTAAAGATGGAATGTAAATGGTTTGTTTTTTCTGCTCACTTACAAAATTACTTTAGGATTCTCTGTTATGTCAGTTACTTCCATAAATTGTACATAAAGTTTAAATAACAGGCAAAAAGCTTAATATTAAACCTTATTTTCATTTTATTGTAACTTGCAACTGAATTAAAATGTTCAGTTTCAAATTATATTTCCATGCTTATTTTAAAAACAATCTTAAATTATTCTTTCCCATTACATTTTCTTATAAATGAAATCACAATGATGGTAAGCTGTTATGCTATTTTGAAATTTGAAAATGTCTCAATTTTCATATATTAACACGAGAATGAAATGTTTGATCCTGGGCGGTAAGAAACAAAATGAAAAAAGACAAAATTTAGAAACCTTGCAAAAGTGTCCATTTATTGAAAAATTTTGATGTTAGTATGAACCAAATTTTATATACTTTTTGGCCTTTTGAACACTTCACATTACTTGCAGATTCTCTCTAATATGGAACAAGTCAGCCATTACTAACATTCTGTCTATCCTTTTTAATATCTGAAAGTCATTCTGAAGCCATACTTCTTGCTCTTAACTGATTTTTCCTAGATTTTGAGACAACTGCATTGTGTGAGTGGAGGAAGCAGAGTTTGCACAAAGCTGCAATCCAACTTTTGAAAGTTCAATGTGGCTTCAACAAGCATCTTATATTAGGACTTTATTGCCAAAGACATTCTAAACTACAGATTTCAAACTGTTTTGAGTGTTTCTTTCAGTTGAGAACATGTTCTTTTCAAACTCAATATCCCTCATGATTTAATTTGAGGACCCATGAAAAATGTTTCTTTAAGCTTCTCTTGGGATTTTTTGGGAAATATTAATTTTAAAATAATTTCTTGCAGAAGAATTTTTCATTTATCTGGAACAAGCTTCTACAGATAAACTTTTTTTTTTTAAAATTATTTAAGCATTTTGCAATCATATCCTGCTCATTTAAAATATGGAAGTATATATGGAGATCTAGAAACAATCCAACCCATTATTAAAATTCATCAGACCAGTTGATGTAAAGTGCTAAACTAGTAATGTTCCAACCTAAAATGATCAGGTAAACTACTCAACTGTCAGTTTAGAGCAGTTGTCATCTAATTTTAAATGCTATTCAGAATTTCTCAATTTGTAAAAAAAGCATTTTCGTATTTGGAATCCACATGAAAAGCATGGTCAGCATAATTGTAAGCACTAAACAAATATAGTCAAGACATCCAAACTGCTAAATGTGCAAATAGTAAGTTATTAGAGACTTTTTTTTTTTTTTTTTGAGTAGTGTTTAACGCCCGTTTTTACTACTGAGGCACCACAGGCGGTGGACACTGATGATACATGAAATGAAATGATATATTGGGAAAGGATTTTTTTTTTTTTTTTGGAAGGAAGCGTTCCAGGCCTAAGTTTAGGTACCTCCCCGGCATTTGCCAGTTATGAAGACTGAGGAAAACCTGGAAAAAACCCCAGTCAGGGAGGACGGTCCTGGCGGGATTCGAACCGCAGACCTCCCGCTCACGAGTCCATGCCTTAACGACCTCGGCCACCCGTGGCGGTGTTATTAGAGACTGATAATTCTTACGAGAATTCATAAAATAAAAAAAATAAAAAATTACAAAAAGAGGTATAAATATAGAAGAATGGAAAGTAGGTTGGGAGGAACCTTTCAATATTTTTGTGTAATGATTTATGCTGCCTTTGATCAATTTAAAATGCAAGTTTGTTTTTAAAGAAATGGAATTTTATTATAATAAGAATATTTAAAAGAATAAACAAGAAAAAGTTATGTGACCACCACTGTGAAATAGTCATTCTTCTATGTGCTAAATGCATTCCTAGATAGCTATTATTAACTTCCTAGACTTTTTCTAAATTATGTTCTACCCAATTGCTTTTTGTTGGTAACTGCATCAACTTTCTCAAGTTTGTTAATCATCTTATGAAATTATTTTAAAGGCAGTTCATTTCTGTAACATTCAAAATCTTCTGAATGCATTGGGATGTTGTCTGTTGCATTGTAATAGCACTAAATGAGGCCAATTTTGAATTTTACAGGCAAAACCTTCTAAAATTTATTGTTCCAATTGCTGTCAGTAATCTAAATTACAATTATTTATACAAACATGGCACACTTACCATAGCAATGACAGTTGAAAAATTACATTTTAAAAATCTCAATCCTTGTAAAGCATAATGGTATTTATAGGACCAAACTTAATGTGTACAAAAGATATAGCCATTTCAAACTGGAAACTTGTTTGAAAATAACCTCATAAAATGCTATTTTAGATTAGAATGTTTTTGCTAATTTATAGCTGATTCTCTTATCTGTGATGTATTGTTCATTTAACTTTACATATAGAATAATTAATGAAAAAAAAATAATCATAATGAGATATAGTAAATCTATTAAAGGATTTGTCAGGTTCAGAGACACTTTTTATTTTGGCAGGAGTTTCATTGTATAATATCTTCATTTATAGGTAATTCTGATGTCTGCAACATTTAACATGGCCAGGTTTGCGGAGTATTTTGCCATCCCTGTACGTCATAAAGTGGAACATGCTCCAATCATAAATTTAGATGAAGGGGTTTCTCAAACTGGTTTCAAAGTGAAAGAAATCTATTTGTGCCAAATGGGTCTTCTGGGACCGGTAAGTGACTATAGCAATAGATTAGAAGTAAAAATTAAGGAAATATATATTATATGATTTTTTTTTTTGAGAACAATTACAGAAGTGCATTTGCATAACATTATGCTTCAGTAAGTAAGAAGCTTAATAAATTATGAGGAGAGCAGTTTTACCCGAAGTAGAATCCTTAGACTGGTGATGAACAAGATTTGAGTACATATTAACACAGATCAAGCATATATGTTACTTAAGTTTGTATTTTGTAATAGGTTTAAATTCATTATGAAAAAATTATTATTTTGGAACTGCTCTATGCTAAATTAGTCCATGCAAATTTCTCTGTTACTTTAGGGGAGTCTAGAAGATGAGTGCATTAACTCAGATGCCAAGACACTAGATTATACTGCTACTGTGTTAGTGCTATTTGCTGTAAAAGTGGAATTGTCAAAAACTGAAATAGATTAATATAAAATGGATGTTTGCAGAAAAAAGGGTTAAACAGAGGCAAGAAATATGGGGTTGGTTGGAAACAAAAATATTAATAATAAAAAGTAAGAGACTTGTGCCAACATAATTAAGAAAAATTCATCATTTTATCCATCCTTTTGTCCATAGATGTAGATCATGTAAACAACAAATGGGGTTGGAAACAAAAATGTTAATGATAAAAAGTAAGAGATTTGTGCGAACCAGGAACAAAGATACATAATTAAGAAAAATTCTCATTTTATCCATCCTTTTGTCCTTAGATGTGGATCATGTAAACAGTACAAATTAAAATGGGAGAATATTTAAAAAGTAATATGAAAAAGGATTATGATATAATTTTAGAGATAGTAAGTTATATTAACATAATAGTGCCACAGAGAAAAATTAGCTTACTGTTAAGGTCCTGATTACTATAGATATCAAAAAATCTCTTAGGAGATTGGAATTTGTAGGTAGCCTTCTGGATTTTGTACAAGCACTTTATATTACTGAAAACATAATATTGCTGCATTGTTTGACCAAGTTTTGTGTAATATGATATGCGTATCATGAATGTTTTAAGTCACATTTTTTTGTCCACCATTATTATAGTCTAACCACTTTTGAAGGTGCAATTTAGAAAGATATGAAGCAAAATTCTTCCATTCCAGTTGACAAATGTTTATAAAAAAGCTTTTAATAGAATGAACTAGCAAAAGAGAATCTAATTTTAGAAGACTGAAAGAGCAAAAGAAAATTACTGAACTGGCCCATGTTTCGTCTATGAGGATGGTACTGTAAAGCATATAGCATGACATAAATAAACTTTATGGTATGCAGCTTGGATCTTAGCTTTGTAACAGCATTTTCATGAATGTTTTAAGTCACATTTTTTTGTCCACCATTATTATAGTCTAACCACTTTTGAAGGTGCAATTTAGAAAGATATGAAGCAAAATTCTTCCATTCCAGTTGACAAATGTTTATAAAAAAAGCTTTTAATAGAATGAACTAGCAAAAGAGAATCTAATTTTAGAAGACTGAAAGAGCAAAAGAAAATTACTGAACTGGCCCATGTTTCGTCTATGAGGATGGTACTGTAAAGCATATAGCATGACATAAATAAACTTTATGGTATGCAGCTTAGATCTTAGCTTTGTAACAGCATTTCTTTCACTATCTAGCACATCTTATGATGCAATGCAATTCCAGAGATAGAAGTCATACAAAACAAAAAATAGTGTAGTCAAATTATACAAAACAAAGAATATGACAAAAACCATGATCTAAATGCAATGCTATATAAAACATTCTGTCACAATTTCAACTTCTAACAGTTCTCATCTTGCCATGTTCACTACACTCAACATTGCCAACTTGCTGCTCTGCCAGAAACTGTTTAGTCAGTTGGATACTGGTAACAATATCAATATTCAGGTATTAGAGAGAGTTAGCAATTAAAATTCTAAGTTCACCAAAGTAATTGTCATCACTTTCCTTAGCATTGTATAGAAAAGTAGCAATGCATTATGCCAAAACATTTAGATCAAATTTATTTGTCTACACCTACCTAAATCTATGAGCGTATATGCATATTTTATACTATACTATATATACACATTGTTTATATATTCTATAATTAATGAAAAAAACCAAAGAGAAATCACCAGCGAAAACTGAATCAATATGCAACCACTTCCTATTATAAAGGGATTTGGATCAGTGACAACCCCCACCATGGTGGTTGGAAGCCATAGTTGTACATGTTAGGTAGTTCATGGCACTCTTGTTGGATCGACAGGATTTAATAATGATGATGCCAAACAGAGCAGCGGGCAAAATGTTAAGCAACATGGCTTCATCTATTAGACCATATCCCATAAGCCCAGCAACAGCTTTCTACTGGATCGATGATGGCCATAAAAATCTTAGTTCATACAATGTGGTCTCTATTCAATTTGAATTTATTTCCAACAAACACAAACGACATTATAATAAAATTTATATATTTCCATTATTTCACAATAATCAAATGCAATTATTAATTGTGAACCCTAGTCCCTGGTTCTTCATTAGTAGCCTTACTGGAATATCTAATAATCAGGCTACCATGCTAACCAACATTATATATATTGCTAATAAAATAACAACTGAATACAATCACATATATTTTGCCAAAACTAATATTCATCAAAATGCTTTTTTGCTAAAGTTGCTTGCTAACATTCTGGTCCCAATACATAAAACTCCAGGTTGTTACTGTATAGGTAACCATCATATTACTATATTATCCTATCAATTTTTGCTTTTCTGACCTATTATCTTCTAAGGTTACATTTCCTTCTAGCTTCCTCTTTGTCATTCTTAACCATTTCTCTCTAACTTTGCCCAAATAGTTTCCTATCATTTTTATATTCTTCTCTCCTTTTACAATTGAAATCTTTCTAATTAATATTTTCCCATCTAAGTTTCCCTCTCCCCTTTTTTATGCCAAACTTTTTCTGTCCATAATTTTGTTTGCCTACAGTATAATAAACAATGGAAATCTCTATTGATAGTTTTTCCACACATTTAACTTCCTCTTCATTATATCCTAATCCTTTTAAATTCATAACTCCAGTTCTAGCCCAAGCAAACCCTTCCCAACCTGCCTTATCACATTATTCTATACAATTTTCCCTATTCCATGCTATTTTTATTCACATATCACAAGTACTGATGTTTGCATATTTATAACTATAAGTATGAGCAGTTCTCTGTTGTATTTGTTTCTTTGAGACTATTTATTAGTGCAGTGTGATGAATGCTTCATGTATTAAACCTGTAGTTACTGATTAGTGAATTAGATTACTGTAGGGTTCATTCCTGAAATAATCATCTCTCTATAAGTAGTTTAGAATAGCTGTAATTTTCACAGTGAAATATAGTATAAATAACAAATTATTATTGAGAAAATTACTCAAATTTCACTAATTTTGTTCCACTTACTTGGACATGTTTCAAAGGCTGTAGCCCTCATCTTCAGCATCAATCTTTAATATTCCCAAATAAACTGATGTTTTATAAGTAATTTTGAATAGCAAGAAATTTCATGATGAAATATAGTATAATATAACATGCTGAAGATGAAGGCAACAGCTTTTGAAATATGTCCAAGTAAATGGAACAAAATTGGTGAAATTTGAATGATTTCCTAAATAATTTGTTAAATCATCTCTTTGTATTGCAGTTTCACTTCAAAGGAAGGGGAGAGCAGAGAATTCCTACCTTGGAGCTAATTCCTTGACACCTTAAATATAAGTGCCAAAACAAAATATAGATACCTATATTATAACCATAATTTTATCTGAGATTCTCATATCCAAATAAGGTATTTAGACTTCTAAACTTTATTGGTTTGTCCAAAATCAGTTTCCAAAGAGAAGGATTTTAATTAAATTATGGTAATGACCTTTCTTTTGGCTATAACATATCCATATTAAAGTCTTTTCAGTCCTGTTGTAAAATCTATATGCCTTAACTAATTTGAATTTCATCTTCATGAGAATATTGTCAGTATTTGCATTGTTGATGAAAGGTCATTAAAGCTTGTAATCTTCATTTCTTCTTCCACTCTTGTTGGATCAACAGGAAACATTTCTTCTCTGATGATGTCTGATGGAGCAGTGAGCAAAATGTCAGATGACATGGTTTCTATCTATTAGACCAAGATCCATAACCCCAGAAAAAAAACTTTCTTCTGGATCAATGCTGGCCTTGAAAGTCTTAGCTACTAATGCCTCTACAGGGAGAAAGTCCTACATCAAATCAAATTGATTGAGAAACTCCTTAAGAAGAAAAGAAGATTATTAGCTTCAATGACATTATATAAGAGGCCATCAGCGTCAGACACAAGTAGAAATATAATAAAAACTGCAGCAAAAACCAAACTTCACCACAACTGGACGTCCAATGTGCTGTAATTGATTGCACTGAGAGGACATTATCTCTGGCTGACTTATCACTTCTGCCAAAAGGAGACAATTAGGCTATCACTTCCACACATATACCAATGAAGTAATCATCTCTACATCAAAGCAGCTGTCCTGATCCCCCCTGCAAACCAAATCGAAGAATTATGCATACAAAGGCCATACAAATATTATGCAAGTCAAAAGCTCCAGACAAAACCTGCCCTATGAAAAATTAAAGGCCATTAAAAGTCTTAATAACAACAAATCCATTATAGTTTTGGCTGCAGATAAGGAAGATACAATTGTGGTCACAGCAATAAATCACTATAAAGAAAAATTCAAAGCTATTTTGGACCTAGGTACCTACAATAAATTATAAAAGGGGCTCAACCAGCTCATTGGTCAGCTTCACTAATCAGTTTATAAGGAAATCTACACTCACACAAAAAGTAAAGATAAATATAATGAATCTAACTTCAGATGAGTTCATCTAACTTCAGCTTTGACATTGTTTCCCCGTTTATCAAAGTACGTGACAAAGACACACCAAACCATATTGCTTTGATATTTTCCGATACATTACTGAATTGTTTTGCCGCTGCCTCATGGTCAGAAGTCAAAAGTTATGTTAATTAGCCATAGCTGTTTACTTCATATTTAAAATACTGAATGGGGCTTTGTGCATTTAAGGGCTAATGACAGGCTGTCTCTTGCTTGTTTACCAATAGTTGGGGATAAAACACAAGGGATATGCTGATTCAAACTGCAACAGGAAAAAAGGAATTATAGTGTATTCTCAAAAGAATCAAAATGTATTTGTTTTATTTTTCTCATCTCTTTGCTGACTCATTTGGAACTTAAATAAAAATTTCCACTTCCATTATGCAAGCCTTTGTTTCCTATAGAAAAAAAAAGCTGCAAAGGATAATAAACTGCACACAGGAAATAACTGCCTCCTCAGATCTTGCAAGCAGAGGGCATTATAATAGGCTAATTCATTTTTTTTATCAGCAGTGCAGACAGGGAAACTTCTTGCACATGTGCAGAAAAGTTTTTTAAAAACTTTTGCACGTAATTCTTTTATATTCCTGAAAATTTTTCTTCACATTTGTGATCTCAAACTTGTCCTTACTTCAATAACCAGCCAACACTTGAAACCTTCTGGAGAAGTTCCTTGCCTGGGTAGCAAGGAAACTTCTATTCATATTGTCCTTGCTATTTGTAAAATGCTTGAAGCCACTGTCAGACAGATAAGCCATGCTTGCTGTAGGATAGGTGTTGACAACTCTGAGCCAACCCATGTTATGCCATGCCTGCAAAGCACAGCAATAAAGGATCACAATATGTTACCAATTGATGGAATTATGCTATGATAACTCTGCAACCATGTCTGCTACTTTTAAATGATGTGATGCAAATTGCAAACCTCTAGTTTGACCCAGCATTGGCAAATCCTTCTTTAGGGACATAATACTCATATATGCTCACTTTGATAGGCTGCATGCACAGTTTCATGTGTGTTGCAAAATGAGAAAATGGTGGCTTTAAACAAAAAAATTATGGGCTATCTCTTGTGAATCCCTTCATCTGCAGGATCATTACAATGATGAAAGTTTCATGAAAAGCCATTCATGCAATCTGTTCTGCATGGTGAAAATGGCTCTGAAATATGGGATGACTTTAATCAGAACCAGTTTTAAACCTCAACTTGTGTATTAATTTTTTACACTAAACTCCATTCACTTACACAAAAGTAAAATGCGTTTCGGGAGAATCTCTCCCATCTCCAGTTACTCACTAAACCATCGTTACTCGAAACTATGGCTGGACAAACGGATGTTCCTTTGGTGGCCTCTGTTGGTTGAAGTAGGAAGTTGCTGAGCTCATCCATAGGATGAAACTGGAAATTCATTAAGTTTTCTCTATTTTTTAATGTGAAAATTTTTTCCAAAGTGGATATCTCCAATGGGCTGTAAAGATGTTTCAGCAGTTTTATTCCCAGTTTTATTTCATGGTTTTTGGTCCAAAAGTGAGCTGCTACTGCTGATTTATCCACCTGTTTAAACCGAATATTCCTAAAATGTTCTTTCCTCAGAATTTCCAAATTTCTTTTTGTTATGCCTATGTAGCTCTGTTTACAATCTGTACATTTTATTTCATAAATTCCTGATTTCTGTTCTGGTGGTATGGAATCTTATACTGTGCAACCTAATAAATTTTTGATGTTGTATCTGTTCTTTGGGGCTAGCATTATTCCATGTTCTTTGAAGATTTTCTTGAACTTGTTGTGGTAAATTGGATGGTAGGTGAAACTTTTGAATTTGAATTCTTTTTTTGTATTTTTCAGTGTGGCAACTTTCCTTATTCCTTTTTGTCTGTTAGATTTATTGATAATTTTTATCACTGTGTCTTTGTTGAAACCATTGATTATAGCTGTCTTTATTATTTGTTTGTATTCTATTTTGTACTCTGCTTCTGTGAGTGGAATATTCATCAATCTGTGTGCCAAACTGTGAAAAATTGCATATTTATGTGGAATGGGGTTATAACTCTCATTTTTATGTAGTTTTCTGTATGTGTTTCTTTTCTGTAAATTCCAAAATTCAAACAATCTCCATTTCTAATAATTTTTAAATCTAGAAATGGTAGCCACCTATTTCTTTCTTGTTCTATAGTAAATTGTATGGATTCATGTTGCAAATTAAGAAGTTTCAGGACATCTATTGAGTGTTTCTTCGGTATTATTGCAAAAATGTCATCCACATACACCATGACTTCCCTTTAATTTTCAAGTCATGGTATAGGTATGTGGATGACATTTTTGCAATAATACCAAAGAAACACTCAATAGATGCTCTGGTGGTATAGTGGTAACCATACTTGCCTTCTAAACCCAAGGTCGCAGGTTCAAACCCAGCCAGGATTGATGGATTTTTTCAGGCATAAAAATTGTAAGTATGACTTCCTTCGGAAGGGAAGTAAAGCCATGGGTCCCGTGTCATACATTTACGGCACGATAAAGAACCTCAAGCCTGAAAGAAGAGGCCTTTGAGCAAAATTTGTCGGCTGTTTCACGCCCTGAATAGAATGGGACGCTAATGACCTGAGATGTTAAAGAGCGTCCTTAAATAAACAAATCAATAATTTGTTTTGCTTTGTTTTGTTATGTTTTTTTTTTTTTTTCCTGTTGTGTGTGGTTCTGCATTACAGAATAATGTGCATGGGCAATTTAATTTATTTAAAATTAGCATTAAAATAAAAGAGGCAGACTATAGACATTAAAAGTTTAAAAAAAGAAAGTCGTGTTCTTTCTTATTAACTCTATCACAAAATTCAATAAGTAAACATATTTGGATGTTTCCAGTCTAACCCAATGCACTGGAATTACTTGAACTGCAAATAATAGGGAGTAAAGCTAAAGTGATCAAACAAGTTTAAAATATTTCTATAGAATTAAGTCCTTGAAGGATGGAATATTGTTAAGCAATGTCTAAAACTCAAGAAAGGATTAAATGGAAAAGTAGTTGGTTTGCTAAGATGGGAAAATTTTAGAAGAAATTGGAATGGGAAAGTTTTCGAATGGGAATATTGAACTAAGAAAAGGTTGAAGAAAGGTGCAGACATGAACTGGAGGGTATTAAGAAACAAGATTTATTTAGTAGCTTAAGAGATAAAGGTTCATTAGAATTATATAGAAATTTGAAAATGCAATGGGATAGAGAGAGATAACATTGATATGCTTGGCAGAACAGGAAGACAAGGATATGCGGGAAAGAATGGGGATTTCAAAATTAAGAGCACTTAGAGGAGAACTGGACCCATATGGATATTTTTGTGCTAATTTAGATACAATATTGCACTGTATCCTAGAGTGCAAGAAAACCAAGTTATGAAGGAGGAATCTGGGGTTTGAAAAGTAATATAGCCTGGAAAGTAAGGAATTGCAAAAAGAATTTTAACAAACATAAAAGTAGTTTATTACATAGCTAGGAAAGTATTTAGGAAAGGTAAGAGTGGAATGGTTTAGAATTGTGAGGAAATAATTGACAATGGAAGTAGTAAAGGAAGGGAGATTGAGTAATTAATTGGAACAAATTGGATAGAATATTTAATAGAAATAATTTGAATTTCTATACCCAAATATCCAGATGTATATGTGTATAATATCCAGAGAAATGAGCAACTCTTAAAGATGTAGTAGTTGTAAGGTAGGTAAAATGCAATTTGATAATTCAGATTTTATAAGTGGAGTAATAAATACTTTTATTATTGTGCCTTTGGTTGGAAAGGAACCTAGTCCCCTGGATATTCCAGTAGGCAGCTGTTGATGTATTTAATAGTATTTGGTTATTTATGAATATGTCAATTTAATTGTAATATGAAAAATTAATTTATACTGTCATTTTCTAGTTGTTCCCTCTATCAATGCATTTTAGAGAGGCATGGTATGTTTTATTAATGTCTGTCACTGAAAAAATATATAAATTAAATTCTTTTTGCACTGTTCTAATATTTATTTTGGATGCTGATTGTGAATTCAGTCTTTGGTTGTCTACAGTAATTTTAGTGAACTGTTAATTATGAGTTGCAGTTAACTCGCTCTGTCTTTCAGATTGAGCTGCTCTGCTGCATGAGTTGAGTGATGAAAAAGTACCTAATTTGTTTTCTTAACATAACTGATTTTTGTTTAAATTTTTTAATTAACAGAATTGCTTTACAGGAGTAACTAATCTTTGCACTATGGTGTATAATCTTTCTGATACATTGAATCATTTATGCAAAAAGAAGTATACAGTAATTTCTTTTTAACCCAATAAAATTTGTTTGATTTAAATATTTTCATGTGTATGATATGTATTTGAAATGCACTAATGTTACATAATACATACAATATTCAAATTGTGATCAAATTAGATGAAAGTTGTATCTTTTCACAAAACTCAAAATGATCTATTTTTACTGGCACTATTATATTTAACCCAATAATGCATTGCAAAATTCTTGCAGCCACGATTTGTTTTCCTGCTTCCTAAACTGTGTTATTTTTAACTTTACTCTGCATATAAATAGAACTATATCTTTCTGTGTCTTCTTTCCTTGATCGTCTAAAGTATCATATATTTGTGCTATAGGTGTGACTTGTCAACACAATCTAACAGTGTGGTTGGCAAAATAATGCAAGAAGTATGCCCATAAAATATTCCCTAGAATAACAAACTGTGTTAACAAACAAACAAAGACTTTCTTTCTTTCTATTGAGCAAGGAAGCAACAACTGAATGCAGCAATCAAGTTGCATGTGCCAAGTTGTAATGAAGCAAGCTTTAATGGTTAACCCAAGAAGTAATCTTCCACCTCCCACCTTATAGTTCATAATGTATAGCATGAATCCAGATGTATCAACACTATCATGCATCATATTTCATGTGCTAATGAAAATGAGAATTTCTGAGATTCTTAAATGTATAAGGATAAATTAACAATGAACTAATTTGTTTCACAAAAAAGCAATACATACTATAGTAAACAAGTTTGTGCTAAAAATATGTTATAGCTTCCAGAACTGCAAGAAAATGATCCTAGCATATCAGATCAGATGTTTAAATTGTCTGTGAAACTAATCAAAGAATTTGACAAGATAGAACAGGAAGAGGAATTGCTAAAAAAAGGAGCAGTTCTAGTATTTTTGCCAGGGATATATGAGATAGAGGAGTTGTACAATCATTTGGTTCTTACTGAGTAAGTTTACTTCATACATTTTCTTTTTCCTTGCCTTTTTAGTAAAATTAACTTCTCTTGTGAATCGTGGATCTAATTATATCACTTTTTTGACAATGCATTGAATGTGCAGAAATACTGATTTTAATATAAAAGTAGACACAAAAAGATGAAAGATTGTAAGAAATGGAACTATATTAAAATGTTATAGGAATGCTTTATAAATTGATTTTAATAGGCTACCATATTCCTTAAAAGGTGATTAGATTTGAAATGCATGTTGCTATGATTTATGTATTGTATTTGCCTTAATTTATTTATGTTCAAATACATGTTAGAATGAATAGCTTGTGTTGTTCTGTATCACTAAAAGGATTGTGCCAGCTAATTTCATTTACCAGTGATTCTATAACCCAATTGGCTCCAAAGAATTTATGTGGTATTCAAAATTGTATATATAAGTAGTCTTCTTGTTCCATTCCTCCAAAGCCTTGTGTATTCTTAAGCCTCTGTTATTCACTGCATTCTTCATTTCATTCCTCATCTTTATTCTTTGTGTCTTCTTTCCAGATGTTTTCATTGATCTTTTTGAGCCATCTCACTTCTGTACTCATCAGATGTGCAAGTCATTTTAACCTCCCTTTAATTTAATTCACTGTCCTCTTCATGCATTCTGTTTCTGGTTTCATTCCTTCAGTGTTCATCCTGGACATTCTTCAGTTCTTCTCCAATAATTTCCCCATCCAGTTATATATAGCAAAGTGGTTTAATTAAATGCCCTTCATTTGTATTATCAGAGGTCTTAGAAAGCAATATGGTTACAGAGAAATTATTAACAATTTTTCTTTTTTTGAATTGGATAATAAATTGCATGCAAGAAGGGTGTTTTGTATCGGTAAATTAGTTATGGCATGCCTATGCCAGATTCTCGTATCTCAAAACACAAATGATTTTATAAAGAATATGAACAAAAAGGAAAACTGCATTTTAAATCAAAAGGGAAGGATATCAATGATTTTAAAGAAAAATGAGAATAGTAGTGCACAATTTAAGGAAAAGAAAATGTAGGAAAATGTTGGTATGGTTAAGAAATTTATATAAATGTTATTAACAACATAGTATTTTTAGTGTTTTTATTGGAGAATTGAAGAGATGAAATGTTATTTAGTACAATATATGAAAATTTTAGCAAATGCCTAATTTGGGAGAGTTCATATAATTTTTTTAAAATTAAACACATTTTGTGTTTAGGTCAAAATATATAATAATGTAACAAATCTTTGTGGATAGCGGTAAAAAGATTGTTTATAGAGGTAATCAAAATGGTTGACAAAAATAAGAAAATTTAATATACAAAATATATTGTTAAAGAATACTGTATTGTTAATGTGAATACAATTTCAAAAACTATTTATGTAATAATTAATGTAAATGAACAAGTGGTTCAAAGATAGAAGATCACAAATACAACAATTTTTGTTTATTAGGGGATTTAAATGGTGGGTAAAGCCCCTCCACTCTTCAATAACAGTAAGCGAACAGCAAGAAGTTTTCAGACCACCTCCAACAGGCTATAGGAAAATTATTCTTGCTACCAACATTGCTGAGAGTTCTATTACTGTACCAGATATTATCTTTGGTAAGTATGATTCATTCTATTTGTAGTTTCATGCTAGAAATCTGCCTTATATTGAGCAAGTTGATGCTGAGTATGGCAGCATAATTTTTCTTTTTGTGTAAACAAATATTTGGTGTAAACAATTGGCACATCTGTCCCAAATATTACCAATTGTAGAAGTTTGCTTTCCATATAGTTGAATTCAGGATATCTGTATCTGTTCTTATTCATATTATAAATTAATATTTATAATAAATTATAAATATTATAAATTAATATTTATAATATGACCTCATGGAATTTTGTAGTTCTTTTATTTTATTTTATTTAATTTTTTTAGAAAAATATTAATATTTAGTGAAATATAAGAAAGGTAAATTTAATACATAGTTACTGTTACTGCTTGTAAAACCTTTTATCACTGTTTTTCTTTTTTCAGTGATCGATTTTTGTTTAACAAAATGCTTGGTCTGTGACCAGTCAACAAACTATACTAGCCTGCAACTGTGTTGGGCATCCAAAACAAATTGCATTCAACGGGCTGGGCGAGCTGGACGAGTAGCAGATGGCCGGGTTTACAGGCTTGTTCCACAGTACTTTTTTGATGTAAGAATGCTACTATTACTTGGGAGGCTTTAATAATGAACAATGGAAAACTACAATCATTAATTATAATTTAAATTTGTAATGTTCTTTGAATGTAATGCCTAAAATTTATGTATATATGTTTTTTTTTTTAATTTTAGGTCATAGCCTATTCTGGTTAGTCTTAATGCATGATACCCCATGCCCTCCAAATAACCAGTTATATTATTTAATGTTCAACAAGTGAAAAAGATAGTTTCTTGTGCTATTTTATGGTTTTTTGTTAAGAGGAATATGCTTGCAATAACTGATACTAAGTGCACCATCCATATGCATATTATACTTCTGTATAATATCAGTTTTGAAAATTGTGATATTAACATGGATATCCATTTTTTAACTACAATTTGATAATGCTGTGAACACCCTATATCTTGCCAAGCAGTGTATTTGAATGATGGGAACTGACTTACATCCATTACCCTTCTCTTTAGTGTCAGAGTATTTACATCCTTTGGCAACCCAATACAATTGAACATACTGTTCCAATTGTACTCATCATCATTCCGTTTCATAAGGAAATGAATATCTTTGATGAGTGTACCCATTTATCTAACTATGCAGTTCTACTCTGATCAAGAACAGGCTCCAATTTTCTCTCTTATGTTGTCATTCTGATTACCAATGTAAATGCTGCTATTGTTTTACTTTCTCAAAGATTCAAACTCTTTATACCACATCTGGCCCTCCTGGTTATGTACTGCTTCTAATCTAATTTCTGTTTTATTTGCATTCCAGTGGGCCCTAGACAGTTTTATTTCTTTTCTAAAGACCCCCCCTCTTTTTTTTTAAAGAGCTAATAAATTTAGGAAATCTAAAGAGCCCCTTAAAATATATAGCTCTTTGAGGAAGGGAAGTTGATGGAAACTTGGGTGAGAGTGTGGGATGAATGCTTTAATTCAGACCTGGAGCGTAGGTCAGACATACAGTACAACCCCACCTGTCCAAAAACCTAAATAATTCATATTCAAAAATTAGTGAAAGGAAATTATCCTTAAGTAATATTTATTAGAATTATTTCACAAATAAAATAAGAATTTAAATATAATTCCCATAAACTTGGTTTATAATATTGTAATAATTGTACATCTATATTATAATGTCGATTGTCAGTAATCCCAACAGAGAAGATCCAAATACGGTTTTGGTACTATTTCATTAATAGAATAAGAATAAAAGATGTATATATATATATATATTTGAAATATGTGCACAGATTATTAACAATTGTGTAAAATGTTATTCTTAATTATGAATATCATCTACCTATTCAGAAACCATGAGAATGAAATAGATGAAAGTAAATTATTATAATTGCTACTGTTCATTTTACAAATACCAATTGATAAAAGCATTTACCATTCTGAACAATGTGCTTATTAAGATTTATGGTTGCTTAGGTAGATACTATTACACAATTTACAAAATGGATTTCAGACTGTTTGGCGGAATATGCAAAAACACATTTAGTTAAATTTACAATACTGAAAACAAGAAAAGTGGTCAGTAATGCATGCTCAGAAATTATATAGTAGAGGTATAGAGTTGGCTACTCTGATCACAAATGCATTCGTGTGATAAAATGGATTTGATAATTTTTTTTGATAATTTCACTGCAATAGTTGGCTGTGATTGTTCACAGTTCCAACATTTTGTTTTGTTTCATTGGTCGATTTTATGATGGCATCACATAAGTGAAATAGTCAAAAAAGTTTCTTTGTATTACACATTAGAACATCAAATTTGCAGCTAAAAATAATATAATAAGTGATTATGTACATTGCTGTTCAAATTAGCAGATTTAACACTTAACAAATTTAACCATGAAGATGATAAAGTAATACAATATCTTACCTCACTCATTATTACACAAAAATTCAATCACTTACTACTGATGCAAAGATGAAATTCTTAAGGATGATGAAATCCTCTACCATTGCTTCAAAAACATAATGTCTGCCGATGTACTGTTGGGGTGTTGCTCCATATATTGCAGGGATGTCTCCAATGCTTTTGCTGCTTCTGAATGAGTAATTTGAAGTAGTGGGGCTGCATCTGCTTCATCTGCTAATCTTCATCTGACTGATTTACAAGGGAAACTATTTCCTGGTCAGTCTAACTTGATCTTCTGTGGCAGCTGATAACCCCTCCTTCACATCTGTTTCCTCTGCTTCTTCACAGCCTGGGATTTGCTTCATGAGATGTAAAACTTCAGTTTTGGTCTCCTCTATTCATCATAGTGATAATCATGGAAAAAATTATGGCCAACTATCATTTTTATGTATGGTGCTCATCAATTATCTTCCTAGTTCAGTTCCACAAAATTGTTCTATCTTGACTAAATTTTTCTTCCAATCACTTATTGTTACGTTTCTTATGCAGCCAAGTGCGAATGACCACCAACTCTCTTTCAACAATGGCATTCATATCACAAAAATAATACCACATGTTACAACATCAAGTATAATTAACTTGTAAACTTCATATACATACAGTATAGGCCTAATTACATTGATTATAAATTAACCCCATTAATCCAAATTTTTCCCAATTCAAACAGGCTTCAGTCCCGATTAGTTCTGGCATGGTTATGCTGTATGTAATAAAGATTCTGGCTTTCAAAACACACAGAGGAGATGACATAGTTTTAATTATACTTAATAAGCAGCCAGTCAAAGCCAAATCAAAGTACACTGTGAATGAAAAGGAAAATGCATTCAGTCTAAGAAAGAAAATTATTTGTTTAAAAGTTCCAGCAATGAATGATTTTTCATGATTTTGTAAGTCATTTGTTACTTGAAAGAGCTGTTATGTCATGCATGAAATATTCTTTTAATTCATTGTTTGTTTCATTAAAATGTCTTAAATAAAGGAAATATTAATGTTTTTCTATAATATGGAAAATTTAAATTACATATTTGCGTTCTTTATGCTGACTAAAATCAGTTTGCACTGATATAGTTTATGTCAGGAAGAAAGATAAAATTAGCAATATTATATCATTTTATGATTCAGTCGGACTAAACACTCTTAAAGCTTCACTTACTTTTCATAAATGTATGGAAACGGTTTCGAGAACATTTAGTTCCCATCTTCAGCCAGGCTAAAGTTCAACTGTCAGATCATTCGTTGAGCTGTGGAAATGTGTATTCTGCTCTGGTGGCGGTGTGATAAACTTACAGTTTATGTTTTCATCTCCGGCAATGTCGAAGTTCATTAGACTGTCTTTGTATTTGTAGATGTAGATTTTTTCCCAGGTTGCTAGGTCTGTAGATCCTTGTATCGATTTTAATAATTTTGCTTTATTTACTATGTCGTGATTTTGTGTCCAAAAATGATATGCTACTGCTGGTTTCTCTTTGTTTTTGCAATGTAGATTTTTTCATATTCTGCACAATTTATTTTGTAAATACCTGCTTTTTCCTCTTGTGGAATACTGTCATTAACAGTATCTATCAGTAAGTTTTTAACATTAAATCTGTTAATCGGTGCCAACCTGATATTAAAATCTTTAAGAATATTCTGAAATTTTTTGTAGCCCATGGATGATATGTGAACTTTTTTAAAAATTAACTTACCCTTTCTTGCTGAAAGTGTTGTGGTTTCTTTGATACATTTTTGTCTCTTGAATTTCTGCACCTTTTTGTGTACTAGTTCTTTTTTAAAACCATTTTTAACTGCAGTTTCTTATATTTGTTTGTAGTCATTAAAATATTCTTCTTTGCTAATATGTAGGTTAACTAGCTGGTGTGTTAAACTGTTAATAACTGCATGTTTGTGCACTGTGGGGTTAAAACTGTCAGCTTTGATGTGATCATCTGCATGTGCATTCTTTCTGTATATTCCAAATTCCAGATTTTCTTGACATTTCATTATTTTAATATCTAGGAATGGCAACATGTTATATCTTGTATATTCAAAAGCTTTAAGGCGTCATCAATGAGTTGTTTGTTAACTATGGCAAATATATCATCTACATATCTGTACCATACCTTAAATAAGTATGGAAAAGCAGTGTTGATGTGTGTTTCAAATCTACTCATGAAGAGGTTAGTTAGAAATGGAGATAAGGGGCTGCCCATTGTAAATTCTGCTGCTTGTTTATAAAAAAATTTCTTTTGAAAGTAAAAAGGGCTTGGTTTATGCAAATTTCTGTGAGTTTTATGTATTCTTTTATGTATATTTCCTTAATTCCACTTGTTTTAAGTCAATCATGTAGATAAATAAGGAGTTTTTCTTTTGGTATGCTTGGAAACAGAGATTCTACGTCGAAAGATATGAGTGTCAGAGGGATGTAATTTTACGTCCTTAATTTTTTCTATTTACTAATATGATTTGTTTTTTACTCCTGCTTTGAAATTTTGGTAATGTCTTGAATCTATTAGCTAACCATTTTGCTAAATAGTAAGATGGAGTATTGATATTGTTAATGATGGGGCTCATACCATTTCCAGTCTTGTGAAATCATTTTAATTAGCAATATTAATTGATATTATTGTATGATTTAGTTGAACTACACACTCTTAATGCTTCACTCACTTGTCATAATATAAAGAACTGGTTTCGAGAACATTTCGTTCTCATCAGCTATTTCAGTGAATTTTAGTCTAGCTGATGATGAGAACGAAATGTTCTCGAAACTGGTTCTTTATATTATGACGAGTGAGTGAAGCATTAAGAGTGTGTAGTTCTTCAACTAAATCATACAATAATATCAATTATATGGTTGGCTTCATTGTGAAAGTTCCAATTAACATTTTCATTACCAATTTATGTACAGTTATGCAATACAGTGTGAATACAATTACAATGAAGTATAACTAATAGTAAGGTACAGCTGATTTAAATGTCCATCTCTGTTTATTGGCTCTACAGAAACAGATGGAGGGTGATTTAATGATATTTGGACAAAGGGTTAATATGAAATATCTTATGGGAAAAAAATATAAGCTGATGCTAGAGTGTCACCTGGTTGAATTAATACAGAATGACCCTAAAATGATCAGTGGTGTTAATGTTGTGAACACTACATTAAGAAGTCAATATTTACTTTGTCAGAAATGACAACACAATTCAAGATATAACATTTTTCATTTTGTAATTGCAGTCTTATCATAATTCCTACTCTTGTTGCGAGCTTGCTTATAATATGTCTGTTCTCCTTTGCATCTAACCAGCAAGAAGTATATGAACATATTTGTTCTTGATTCTCAATACAGCACCACTTCTTTACTATCTAATTCAGTGTTAAAAGAACAAATAACATTGACTTGGGTACTTCAAGGTAGGATTTGCATAACAGTTAACTGATGTATAAATCAAATGAGGCTTTCATGGACTTCACAAAACTATTCTAAGATATGTGAAATCATAGATTTCTGCAACCTATGTCCATGTTAAGATACTAAGCTTTTAGGGGCTGCTACATCCTGATACAATATCTAGATCATCAGGGCAAGCAATCCTTCCTAGGGCCTCTAAAGCTTTGATAAACATAGCTTAATCTATGCTAAAGGTCAGCATTGAATTTGTTTTACACCATCAGGATGCAGCAGCACCTGGAAGCCAAATAAATCTTATCCTGAGAGATCTCTGATGCTCTTGAATAGATATTTTGTTAACTTTGGTTCTTTATTGTTTTACAGAATGTCCTGGATGAAGAGGGTATCCCAGAAATGCTGCGCTGTCCTTTGGAGAGGCTGGTTCTTCAAGCAAAAATGTTTGGAATGGGTACACCGAAAAGTCTGTTGGCAGTGTCTCTTGATCCACCAGACCTTACTAATTTAGAAAATACAATCCTTGTTCTGAAGGAGGTAAGATTAACATAAATATTTATTTTTAAATGCTAATACTGTAGAAATAATGAATAACTTGTGAATGTCAAATGCTTTTCACTATAAGATTCATATTATGTGGAATTAGTTCTGAGAATCTTACTTCTCATTTATAATTCATTTTGAGATTTGTAATGCCTCTTGGTCATCCAGACATTCTATGGAAGCTTTATTTTGAACAAAAGTAATGTTTATTCCCTGTTTTCTACACCAAAAGGCTAATCCATTTTGTTACATACATCCTGTTAAAAGTAGAAAAGCTACATTGTGCCTTGTTTTGCACATTTGCGACTGTTTTTTTTAAGTGCATATAATTCCTACTAAATTGTGGTTGAGCTCTTATTGATTGCCTATTATTTTGATGTTCATAATAGACATTCTTTTACTGTGTAGGAGATCTTTTAAGGTCATTCAAATTTAAATAAAACTTTTGTTCTCTGGGCTAGGAAAGAGTGGCAAAAGCACAGAGGCCATAGTGATATTTAGGTGGGTATGTGTGGAGAATGATCCAACGGACACTTCTGCATTGGATTCTATTACCAGTAGCATTATGTCTAAGCAAGAGATTACATCATCCATTGTGCAATAGCCAAAGAAGTAGTCAAAACTACCAAGATTTTGTCCAGACTTTGGGCACAGTTTGGAGAAGCTATGTTTTCACAAATCTAGGTGTTTGAGGGCACAAGAATTTCATAAGTGGTAGTGGAAAATGAAAGAATGCACATCACCCATAGATGAGCATCACTCAGAACAATTTTCAGGCTGTTTGTGACCTTGTGGAAGGTGCTCAAAATTGCTTCAGGTATGAGCATAAATTGGTAGTGCCCATACCATTCTTTCTGAAAAATTAGGATTTTTGAAAGTATTGGCGAGGTGAGTCCCATGTCTGCTCACTAATGAGCAGAAACCTTTTTGAAAAGACATCAGTCAGAGCTTGTGATTCGGTTTGAGGGAAAAGGTGAGCAGTTTTTCACCCAAATCATTATTTGTGATGAGATATGGGTGCACCACTACAATGCCAAAAACAAGAGAATGAATATGGAGTGGGAGATTAGAGAGAAGGGTGCTCTGATCAAGGCCAAAATTTGCCTGTCGGCCAGAAAAGGTCTTGCAACTGGGTTTTGGGATTCCAAAGGCATATTGCTCATCAATTTTCTTCACAAACAAAGAACTATAAATGCAACGTGTTACTGCAAACTGTTTGATGTGAGATCACAATAAAAGAAGCAGCAACTCATTCATGATGTCCTGCTTCTACATGACAGTGGAAGCTACTAGAGCCATAACCAAGAGCAATTATGGAAAATTCATTGGATATCCCTAGAACACCCTCTTAAAAGTCCCAATTTATCACCTTGTGAATGCCACTGAAGGCATTGGAAGGAAGAAGATTCAGTGACGATGCAGAATTTGAGTACTCTGTGTGCAATTTGCTGTTGATGCACATATCTTCTTTTTATGGTGAGGGAATTAAGAAAGTACCCTTCCAGTGGAGAAAATGCATTTCTGATGAAGAAAATTATGTAGAAAAGTAATATAATTTGTTTTGTAATTGTATATGGTAAGAATAAATTTTTAAGAATGATATTTTTAAAAATCTGCTTTATATTTGAATGCCCTTAATGCAAATCAGCATATTCAGGATAAATTCTCAAGAGGATCATGTTTCATAGAACAAAATTATCATCAGTATATAACAAATTATTAATGAGGAAGTCACTCAAATTTCACTAGTTTCATTCCACTTACTTGGACATGTTTCAAAGGCAAATTTCCTTCATTGTCAGCATGGTTCACTGTCCACTGTCATGCTGACAATGAAGGGAATTTGCCTTTGAAACATGTCCAAGTAAGTGGAATAAAACTAGTGACATTTGAGTGACTTCCTCATAAATAATTTGTTATATGATACTATATTTCACTATGAAAATCCCAAACTATTCAAATTTGTATCATCAGTATAATTTTAGGCAGCAATTAGTGCATGAAAGATCAACAGTTAGATGCTAGTTTCAGCACAGATATATGTTCTAAAGTAACTCATAGTTAAATACAGTAACATTTCAATCTCATTCTATATCCCTAAAATGCTATTGCTTATGGATATCCCTTATCAAAAAAGAATTAATAATAATAGTATCATTAACATTTAATGCTGAAAGTAATATACTTCATTCATAAAAAGAATTTGAATGTTAAATATTGCTTTAGGCAGGTGCATGTAACATTTAAATACTAAAAAACAAGTTCTTTTTAAAGAATTTTTTGAATTAATGAATTTATATAGGTTCAAATAATTTATTAGTTGTACTTATTTTCTAATGTACTTTCTCCTTTGATTAGGCAGGTGCTTTGCTACCGAAAGAGGGATATGAATTGGATCCATTTGATGGAGACATAACCTTCCTGGGAAGAGTTATGGCCAAACTGCCTGTGGATATCTACGTTGCAAAACTTATTGTTTTAGGACACATTTACAGTGTATTAGAGGAATGCATAGTCATGGGTAAGAAGCAAGTGTAAAACATTTCAATGTAAAGCATAGTTCGCTTTAATATAGTAATATGGATAGATTATCTCAGGGCTAGGCAAAGTTTGATTTTTGCTTTCTTCTGTTTTTTGTTTTCTGATGGAATTGCATGTTTTTCATGTGTGTAGAATTTGCAAAGTGAAGCACAAACATGTGGTTTGGCTTTTTGTGATTCATGGCTCATACACTTACTAAGACTCTGAAATAATATTTAGTTACACTTTTTGTACTTATATGTATGTTGAATGTTTATATATCATTTTCTGTAGTTTCTTTGTGCTGTGTAAATTCTGGTAATGGAACAATCTGAAAAATTTATTGACACTGATACAGCAACTCTAACTCCGATGTTCATGTAAGTATGGGGGGGATGTCTGTAAGTTTCTGGCCTAACCATTTTCTAGGTAAGGCAAAAACTAGATTTCACTTTTCAATATATTTATCCTTTATTGCGATTACCCCCCCCCCTCCCCAATCAGAAGTCTTGTCTGCAAAATGGGCATAAACAGCATCCATAATTTCTTCGTCACACTTCACTTTCCTTCCTGGAAGGTCCTTCTTGAGTTATGAGAAGAGGAAACAGTCACTGGGAGCTAGGATAGATGATCAATCTCCTTTAAGCTACATTTCTTCACAGCTTCCTTTGCAACAAGAGCTGTGTGCATAAGCTCATTGTCCTGAAGAAGGCACAAATCACCATTCAATTTTCTTGGTCTTTTCTCTTTATTGGAAGCACATAGTCTGTGCAGTAGGCCAGATAGTACTCCCTATTTACTGTGGTGTTCCTCTCATAAGATTATGGCCATGATCCTCTTGGTTGACAGTGACCTTGGCTTTAGAGGCGGTGCTTCTTCAGGTTTATGCCACTCCATTGATTCTCTTTTGGACAAGGGATCATAGTAGAGGACCATAGTTTCATCTTCTGCAATACTGGTTTGCAGATCTTCTCTGTTGTTGCCACAGTAGAGCTCTAAAAATGCGTGACAACAGATGACTTGTTGCTGCTTTTGTACTGAGGAAAGAAGTCCAGGCACCCATTGTGCACTAACCTTATTCATGTTTTAATGTTCATGAATAATTCAAAGAACTGTTGTTTTAGAAAAGCCCAACCTTGCTGCTATTTCTGTAACTTTGACTAGCCAGTCTTCTTTGATGTCTCCTTCAACAAGAGCGATGTTTTTAGGA
This sequence comes from Metallyticus violacea, assembly GCA_030762175.1. Lineage (NCBI taxonomy): Eukaryota > Metazoa > Arthropoda > Insecta > Mantodea > Metallyticidae > Metallyticus > Metallyticus violacea. Next base: position 128,440,915 of record CM060842.1, read on the forward strand.
GTGAGTAGCTTGAAGGGCTGACCTGCACGCTCTTCTTCTTCAATGCTTTCTAATCCAATTTGAAAAAGTTTGTCCCATTCTTTTATTGTAGAATATGAGGGGGATGCTTCCTGTATACACTGCCCAATCGCTGTTTAATTTCATTTGGACTAAGTTCTTCTTTTATGAAGAACTTAATAACTGCTCGATACTCCATTGTGAACATGTCACAATCTTCTACATATAGCCTTATTTATGTAACTATATCTGAATAACTGAACACAGTGGAGTGGAAGTTACAACTGCAATTATTTACTTAACCCAATCATGTCATATTTAAATACCCACTTAAATAATAAAGTAATCACATTTAATTCCCCTAGCAGTGAGGGTGGTAACAGAGAAATGCTTAAAAAATCAACAAAGCAATAAATAAGTATTTCTTTCTGAAAATTTGCATGCACAATATTGAATGTACAATCTCACCACTTCTGTTGTTTTATACTGCTGTTGAGTGTGGTAGGCCTCAAAACAATCCTCTAAATGAAGAGCAACACCATACTTTTTACATTGCCAGACACTTTCACTTCATTTGCCCCTACTGTAGCATACAACACACCTTTCGGTAACCTTTTTTTTTATTTTCTGTGGAAGGAATGTGCAGGTCATACTGGGGTAATTACAAACATTGCATGTCAGCATTTCCTTCCTATAGTATACAAATGACATCTGTGATAAGGAGCCTAAACTATGTGAGTTATATAGAGCAATGCAGCATTGCAAGGAGCTTGTCATACGATTTATATGCCTAAAAACCACGTGCGACCGCTGGTCATCAAATGATGGGTTAACAGATAAGGTATGCCAGAATAAGGTTTTTTAAAGACTATAATCCTTATGAACAAGGCCAGAAACTTTATGGACCTACCCTCATAAGTATTTCTTAGTTGCAAAAATAGTTTATAAAGATAATAACCAAATCTCGCAACAAAATGCATTGTGTTCATATGGTACAGCATCTGTGATGTCATCTAGCAGTTTGCAGTTATAACTACACTAGACTATGTAATGTGCTAAGAATTCTAAAAATTAAATCTTAAGAAATGTTTCTTTCTTGCTCTTCTTATGTCAAAAGTTATTATACTGAAATATAATATGAAACATTCAGTAAAGTTTTTTATGTAAATAAAAATGACCAAGGTGTAGATAAACAAAAATATATTTACAAAAATCTATAAACTTTAGGTTAGCAAAAATGAAGAACTAGAATAAAACTTTGAACCAGTTTTGTTACCTATATCCCCAAACTATTTATGTCTTTAAAAGTACTCTGTAGATTAATTTCCTGTTATATTGTTACGAATAATGTTTTCGTATATTTTTGTTTTAAATTGCACAGTTCATTTCTCGATCTTATATCTAGAAACTGTTAATCTGTAAAATCTGCACTTCAGATCTTTTTTAAATAACATTTACACTTTTCTTTTATTTGAAAGTGCCTCTGTTCACAACTTAAGCTTAGTTACAAATTGTATCTTCTGAATCTGGTTTCTCTTCTCTTTTTCTTTTATCTGAACTCATTCTGAGATTGTTTTCCTTTGTTAGGTAAAATTTAAGGCACAGACTCTGGTGAAATGCTGAAAAGGGAGGGAAAGAAAAAGTATATTTTGCCACTTGTCTAAAAAGTGTAATCCAATTTAATTAGCTAGTGAGTCGATTTAATACTCTTATGTTGCACTTACCATTGAATTATACAGAACATGTTTCAAGGCTTTTGCTTGCATAATCAGCTGTGAGTCAACTGCCAGATTTGTTGTTGGTTGGATGGACTTGGTGTAGCTCTCATTAACATTTTGTGAACTTTTGGATTAATTTGTATTCTTGTGGGATCTGGAAGTTCATACCCTTATTCTTCATATTTTTATACAATTTTTTCCCCATATTCTCAGCTCCAAAGGTCTATCTACGAATTTCAATAATTTGACTTCCATTTCTATATCATGTTTATCTCTCCAAAAGTGATGTGCAACCACTGATTTATCTATCTGATTGTACTTAATGTTTCTTCAGTATTCCTTTAGCCTTGCTTCTTCTCATCAGGTATTCTGTTTTATCACCAGAGTTGAGCAGACTGTTTAGACTGAATTTGTTCACTGGGTATAAAGTAATCCCAAATTCCCTGAGTATTTTCTGGAATTTTTTTGGTAGTCCGAGGAGAAGTAAATTTCTTTGAATGGCATTTGAACAAATTCAACTTAAATAATCTGCTCAACTCGGATGATAATAATAGAATGCCTGTACATTTTAGAATTCATGATTTTTTTTGCCAGAAATGGTATGTTATCGCTGAGTTCTCCATGTGTTTGTATTTTACATTCTCATGTGTTCCTTAAACTGTAGGGTAATTTTCTTTTTGTTTTGCCTGTATATAAGGAATTAACAATGAAAGTGTATTTGTAATTCATTCAGTCTTTTGCATCAAAGCTGTGGAATTGAGAACTATATGGTAAGAAAAATCTGGAGCAATTTCAGTGTACTTAAATCCCTCTGCAAGGATAATTGCAAAAGTAATAAGTAATACTTTTGTACTCAAATCTGTAAGAACAGAATACAAGGTCTTTTTGTACATTATGCAATAAATGTCCAGGAACAAAGTTAATCCTCCAACATGGCAATAATCTACCTGCACTTTATCAACTTCACATGCCTACTTACCTTTTAAAACACTCCTTTGTTTCTGTTTCCTCTCTGTGCTTCTCATTATGTCAGAACATTCTAAAGTCTTTGTAGCAGGTTGTGATGTAATAATATTTTTGTCCACAGGAGCAGCAATGTCACTGAAGAGCGTGTTCAGTGCACCTTTTCAAGAAAGGATAGCAGCGTATAACTCCAAACTAACTTGGGCTGATAGTTCCTGTAGTGATAGTATCTGCTTTCTTAATGCCTACAAGGTAAGAGGAGAAGACAAAGAAACCATAACATTTATTTATTCACTTAGTTAATGTGTTTTCTTGTTTTCCAACTTCAGGAAATACATATAAATTATTTTTACTTTTACATAAAATCTTTAACATAAAATTTAATTTAAATAATATTTGTACTGTTAATAAAATACATAAAATATATTTATGACTGAGAACAAAAGGGTTAGAACATCAAAACATTTAATTTTTGAGACATTTCAATTGTTATATCCACCATTTCAAACTATATGACTTCTGAAAATGTTATAATTGAAAACTTATTATGATATGTCAGGAATGCATTATTTTCTCAGTTTGAAAATATATTAAATAATCAAATAGGTTATTAATAGAAGCGGTAAGTGTTATAACTATATGTAAATCAACTTTCACTAAAACAACATAATTAGTACATTTTTAGGGAGTATGAGACCAGTATATCTGTATCTGCCATTTTTTCTAATCCACATGTGTTCAATTTTGCTTCTAGACTTGTTTGTCTTGTATATAAATATTGTACTTATGAATATATATTACCACTCCATTGTCAACAGCTTCGTAAGTACAATATTTATGAGACCAGTAATTAGCAACTTAAATAACTGGGTGATCATGTATATTTATATGTTTTTTGTGCTTAGAAGACATTAGTAAGATTAAGTGCTGAGTACTTCTTTAAAAATGAATAAAAAATTAAAACTATTTTACTACCTTCCAAGTAAAAATAATAGCGTAAAGTGATTGGTAATGAAATAACTTTGAAGAAAGCTGAGGAAATACATACATTGTTGTGTGAAAATAAATGGATGAAGCTAACAATGAAATGCTGTGGGAATTTGTAATCTGCTCTGATGGAGGTGTGACAACTTACAGTTCATGTTTTCATCACCTGGAGTGTCGAAGTTCATTAAATTGTCTTTGTACTCGTAAACATGGATTTTCTCCATGTTGCTAATTCAGGTTTTAATATCAGGTTAGCTCCTGTAAACAGATTTAATTTTAAAAATCTCCTGATTGATAATGTTAATGACAGTATTCCGCAAGAGAAAAAAAGCAGGTGTTTATAAAATTTGTTGTGCAGAATGTGAAAAAATCTACATTGGCAAAACAAAGAGAAACATAGGCACATGGTTAAAAGAACATTTCAGAAACATAAAATACAAAATTGGAGTAATCAACAATGGTGTATCATTTCTGGACAAAACACCACGACATACTAAATAAAAATTATTAAAATCAGTGCATGGACCTACAGAATTAGCAACATGGAGAAAATCCATGTTTACAAGTACAAAGACAATTTAATGAACTTTGACACTTCAGGTGATGAAACATGAACTGTAAGTTGTCACACCTCCATCAGAGCAGATTACACATTCCCACAGCAAAACGGTTTATGCTCCAATCGACTAGGGGCTGATGATGCAAACGAAGGGTTTGTGAAACTGGTCCTACATATTTAAACAAGTAAGTAGAGCGAAAGCATTGTGCATTTTTCATGTGAAATAAATGTTTTGCTTCGTGTTTTCAGGTGTGGAGCATTCATAAGCAAAATGGATACTTTAATCGATCTGCTGGTGGTGGTGAGCAGGCATGGGCAAGGCGCTATTTTATCCAGTTGAAAACAATGAATGAAATTCATTTATTAGTTACTGACCTTATGTATCGTCTTAAGCATTTAGGCATTGAGAATACAGTAGGTCCAGAAAGAGTAAATTGGAATGAAATGGAAAAGCCACTTGTTCTTAAGGTTAGTACCAGAAAAATGAAGCGAATCTCTAAGAGTATTATAATGAGCAGGCATGACCTGATAAAAAATTTGTTCTTTTACTAATGTAGTTAAGAGTTTATTTACTGCATATTATACGATTCATGGATATTAGGGGTGAGTCAAAACAAATCATTGCACCTGTATTGTTCACATCTCAATGCTTGCAGCAAATAAACTTATTATATTATTTATACACATAAAGAAGTCACTATATGCTATTTATACACATAAAGAAGTCAGTATATGGTGACAATATACTTCATTAACTGATTATTTAGTCAGAACATGTTTAAACATTTCTTACATCCTGCTAATGAACATCTTGTTTCCCTTTATATTGGAACCACCACAGGCTACCTCGTCACCTGCCAGCGTTAGTTGGTCCCCAGTCAAGGATGAGAACTAAAGCTCTCAAAACATGTTCTGATGAATTTTTCAGTTAGTGAAGTATAGTATCTACCGATACCGACTTCTTTATGTGTATAATCATTGCACTTCACTGTTTCTAACTTCCTATTAAGTTTCCAAATTATGATATTATTAAAAATTATATTTTCATTACACACTTGTTCTATATAGTGAGCAATTTTATGCATTTTAAGTAACAAAATGCATGTATAAAGATTGCATGTATTTACATTTATTTGTGAACATAATATATCATTTATATTTGTTTTTGTGTAATGAAAACATAAATACTCTTTTTTAAGTAGTTTTTTTTTCTATCTGGGTTTTTCACAGTGAAATATATTATAATATGACAAATTATTCTTATGAAATCACTCAAATTTCACTAATTTTGTTCCACTTACTTGGACATGTTTCAAAGGCGATTGCCTCCATCTTCAGCTTGGTCCCACTGGCCACTTCCCAGTGTGGTATTAAGATGTCGCTCTGTGACTCTAACGAACTTATTGATAAGGTAACTGTTGTTTGGGAGATCAAAGTTAACCAAAAATTCTTTGTTTTTGTTTATAAATATATTTTCCCATACTGTTAATTCTATGGGTTTTTGGAGAGCTTTTAATAGTTTTGGTTCCTTTTGGAATTCGTGATTTTTTTTTGCCAAAAATGATCTGTCACTGCTGATTTTTCTGTGTGTTTATATTTAACATTTCTCATGTGTTCCTTAAAACGTATGGTAATATTTCTTTTTGTTTTTCCTATGTATTTCATGTAACCTTTCCTGGTGGAATTTTGTTTTTAGTACTGATGTTTAAGTGGTTTTTTAAACTGAATTTATTTACTGGAGCCAAAATGATGTTTGTCTCTCTAAAAATCTTCTGGAATTTTTGGAGTGCCCATGGGTGGAATGTGAATTTTTTATATATATGATCTCCTTTGCAGTCTTTTAGTGTGGTGATGTCCTTTATTTGTTTTTTCTTTCTGAATTTCTCTATTTTCTTGTTGACAAGATCCATTGTATAGCCATTTTTTTGTGCTATATCTATGATTTTTTGGTACTCCAATTTGTATTCTGTCTTTCTTATTGGCAAGTTTGTTAATCTGAATGTGAGGCTGTTGATTATGGCTAGCTTATGTTTTGGATTGTGGCTGTTATTTTTTATATAATTATCTGTATGGGTATCTTTTCTGTATATGCCAAATTCCAGTAAATTGTCATTTTTTATAATTTTTATTTCTAAGAAGGGAAGAGCCTTGTTGTTTTCTAATTCCATAGTGAATTTAACAGTACTGTCTTGTAGATTGAATAGTTTTATTGCATCCTTTCCATTTTTTGTTTACTATAGCAAAGACATCATCCACATAACGGTACCAACATTTGTATATATATATGTGGAAAAGCCTCAACTATATACATATACAGAAAAGATACCCACACAAATAATTATATAAAAAATAACAGCCACAATCCAAAACAAACATAAGCTAGCCATAATCAACAGCCTCACATTCAGATTAACAAACTTGCCAATATGAAAGATAGAATACAAATTCATTATGTAATTTATTATGTAATTTATTAGTAATGACATATCATAAGAAAGTTCTTCGTGAAGGAGTGTATCATAAAGTTAAAGGTAGAATAAATAATCCTAGACAAGTTCTTAATCAATTAAAAATTATATTATTAGAACATACATATAATGAACTAATAATAAATGTTAATTATCTATAATGGCAGAAATTGGAGTACCAAAAAATCATAGATATAGCACAAAAAATGACTATACATTGGATCTTGTCAACAAGAAAATAGAGAAATTCAGAAAGAAAAAACAAATAAAGGACATCACCACACTAAAAGGCTACAAAGGAGATTATATATATAAAAAATTCACATTCTACCTATGGGCACACCAAAAATTCCAGAAGATTTTTAGTGAGGCAAACATCATTTTGGCTCCAGTAAATAAATTCAGTTTAAAAAAACCACTTAAACACCAGTGCTAAAGACAAAATTCCACCAGGAAAGCAATCAGGCATTTATGAAATCGGTTACAAAGACTGTGTAATGAAATACATAGGAAAAACAAAAAGAAATATTACCATACATTTTAAGGAACACATGAGAAATGTTAAATACAAACACACAGAAAAATCAGCAGTGACAGATCATTTTTGGCAAAAAAAAAAAAAAAATCATGAATTCCAAAAGGAACCAAAACTATTAAAAGCTCTTCAAAAACCCATAGAATTAACAGTATGGGAAAATATATTTATAAACAAAAACAAAGAATTTTTAGTTAACTTTGATCTCCCAAACAACAGTTACCTTATCAATAAGTTCGTTAGAGCCACAGAGCGACATCTTAATACCACACTGGGAAGCGGCCAGTGGGACCAAGCTGAAGATGGAGGCAATCGCCTTTGAAACATGTCCAAGTAAGTGGAACAAAATTAGTGAAATTTTTATTCCATTTATCATTCCAAATACTATTCCTCCACTTTTTTCACCATTTCACATTCTAATAAACAATGAAACATACTATCTTCTTTCTTAACATTATGCATCCTTATAACTTTTTCTTACTCTTTTAAAGAATAATACCCCTGTACGCATCCATGCCAGGCCTATTCTTCTGAACTGGTCAAATTTATCTATATACTTCTCTCTTCCCCAATTTTTCTTTATCTTCCCCTGTGTATTCCAAAGAGCCCCTATCTTCCAAACTAGCCCAAATCTCCTGCTTCTCAATCTTCCACCCTCTGTCTCACTTCTTTCCAAAAACCTATTGCTTTCACCCAATCTCCAAACATCCCCCATTCCATTTCTCCTAATATTTTCCCCACTTCTCCAAGCCAACTCTCTCTTCCCAAAACATTTCTTTCATATATAAGAAATACTTTTAGTATTTTATTATTATCTAATTTAGGACATCTATACCAATATTTCACATTTCTCTCATACCTTTCCTTCCTACTCTTCCCAATTCTAACAAACTTACTCCCCTTGGCGAGCTTCTTGGTAACCCCAATATTTCTTTACAAAACATCCTATGGACCACTCAACCTTCATCCAACCCTTTGACACTCCCCAAACTTCTACCGCATACATCATCTTAGCTTCAATCACCGCCTCATATAATCTCTCAAACCATGTCATTGGTAATGTGGGAATTTTATACAAACTTAGTCTAACTGCCCTCATAGCTAATTTATCTTTGGCATGTATACTTCTTGCTCATCCTCCATTTCTCACAAATCTCATCCCCAAATATTCAAATTCTTTTACTACTTCTATTTGATCTCCATTTATAAACCATCTCTCATCCTTCTTTAATTTTGGTCCTTTTTTTGAATACTAAAATCTTCAATTTTTTTACTATTTTTTTAGACCCCATTCTGTACAATATCTAATAATTTTATCAATGGCATGTCCTATCACAGTTACTGCCCCTGCTATTAGATTATCTGCAAAAAGTAGTCCTGGTATTTCTTGCATTCCAGTTATTGAACAGTGCCTATTCTTCATCCCGATCCTTTCTATGATATTATTTATAAATAAGTTAAATAATGTAACAAATTATTTATGAGGAAGTCACTCAAATTTCACTAATTTTATTCCACTTACTTGTGAAAATCCACTTCGCTGTGAAAATCCCAAACTATTCAAATTTAAGTTAAATAATATTGGGCTCAATTTACATCCATGTCTCAAACCCTTTTCTTGGCTCATGAAATCTGTAATTCTACTCCTATCACATCTGACACAAAACCTAATTATTTTGTATGTTTTTTGCAACCCTAAAATAAATTCATCACTGACTCCCTTGCATCTCAATTTGTATGCTAATGCCTTCCTATTTATTGTGTTAAGTGCATTCTCTAAATGCACAAAAAAGATGTATACTTTACTTTTTTTCCTTAAATATTTATCCACTTTAGTTTGAATTACCATAATATTATCCAATGTTCTTTTCCCTTTTCTAAAATCTGCCTGATACTCTGATAATTTACCTTCCATTTCTGCCCATTCTTGTAACCTTTCCGCCAGAATACCTATGTATACTTTACCTAAAATGAATAAGAATAACAATATCACCTTTACCATTATATAATGGAACAATCATGCTCACTTTCTAATTCTCTGGTATTTTCTTTGTCTCCTTAATTCTGTTTAGTAACTTTATTAATAACCTCATGCCTCCTTTCATTTCCCCAAAAACTTTCCAAAATTCTTCATCTATTCCAACCACCTTGTTCCTTTACAATGTTTTTAACTGTCTCTCTACTTCCTCCCTACCAAACCCCTTATCTAGATAGTTCTATCTATGTTTAATTTAAAACTCTGTATCTTCCCATCACTAAACAATTTTCCAAAGTGATATATCCATTTTAATGGCTCTATCTTGTTTTCTAACCTTTTCTGCCTCAAAATGTCCTTAACCATTAACCATATATTTTGGCTATCTTTAGCCAGCACAGCCTCCTTCATCTTATTCCTATTCTGTGCTGCCATTTTTTCTTATCCTGTATTAAGTCTTTATATCCTTTTCTTCACCAAGAATATTTGCCTATCTTCATCCTCTGACTTTCTCCATTTTACTAAATCCCTGTACACTTCTTTCTTTGCTTTTAGACATTCTCAATCATTCCAACCACACCCACTAATAATTATCATATCCAAGATTTCAAACTCCATTAACACTTGATCTTACCTACACTACACAACATATAATCAATCACACTCTGACCATTCTTATTCATAAATTTGTATTCCCCTTCTCTATCCTCATCTCTAGAACCATTGCACATCATTAAGTTGCTCCACTTGCAAAACTCTTATCAATTTTGTACCTCCTTTATTCAGCACCTTATTCCTACTTCTTCTTGTACACCCATGCTTTTTATGTCCTAACCACCTACTGTTGCATTAAAATTACCCACAATAATAAACTCCAAGCTTGGATATAACCTACTTAAGTTTTACATTCATTCAATTTCATAAACAAATGATCATTATAAAACTCTGACAACTGTGGCAGATTATACACTATGCCTAAACCTATACACACTTTCACTGCCTTTAACTTAACAACATTACTTGTCCTCTTTCTATATATAACACTTCACTCACCCTTATATTACAACTCTTATTTATAAATACCCCTATTCCCTCTGAGACTGTCCCTTTATTACTCTTCCTTATACCATGATCTACAAATTCATATCCTGTCATCTGTACACTTTCTTCTTTATCTAACCAAGTCTCAACATTCACTATCAGCTCTCCCTCCTTTAATACTTCAAATACTTCCCCACTTCTTATTTTCGATCTTAAACTTTCAACATTCCATAACACTATACTCTAGCCCAATCTCTATCTTGAACCACTCGAATGTCCTCTGAATTTCTGTAACTTCTCTCTATACCCTGTTCTTCTATCGCTTTATAGTTGAATCTCCTCATCAATAATCACCTCATGTCAATACCCTAGATGCCATTGTTCTTCTTTCCCCATCATTTCCAGGACACTCCAGCGTAGTGTTGACACTATGCTTGATTCAGTAGTCCTTTCCTGTACATCTCTGTACCACACACTTGTTTCCCCTCCATCTCTAATCTTGCACACTTGGCCAGCTGATGTTTCTCACTTGAAAGCCACTTCTCTGTTGAAATGACCCTTCTGCTCAGTGACGTCACTGCTGTTCGCTCACCTACTTGACCTTGGAAATCTTGCTGTTCACGTGTCCCATGCTCGCCTTCTACAACATTGCTTCTCTCTGGAGAGCACTTTAATCTTCCTAGTTTCCTCTCTAATGACATGTTTTGCTGCACTATTTCCTGCTCTATCTCCACTCCCAACCTCCTTAGGTTCATTTCTCTCTCACATAACACTTCCCTGCCATCAATCCATAACTGTAAGTTATGAATGTATGCTTTCTTCCCCTCACATCTAGCTTCCTTCATCTGTATAAAAAGTTTTTTTCCAATTCTCTTTCTCTAAATGATAGATCTTTATTTATAAAGATATCTGTTCCTCTCAATTTCTTTGACTTATTCAGGATCTCGTAAACTCTACTCATGTTCCTGAATTTGACCATTATCAACCTTCCCATTTTTCTCCATGCAGAAGGCATCTGCAATTTCCCATCCTTTTAGTTTCATTACTATCTTCTGTTCTAAAATCTCTTGTTATTTCTTGTATGGCCCAAACCCCTTTCCTTTCCTCCACTCCAAAAAAATATCAAATTAATCCTGCGACCTTTCTCCTCTTCAATTTTTACTTCAAATCATCAACTTCTCTCCTAATGGCCTTGACTTCTACCTTTAGTTCATACTTGATTTCCTGTACAGCGACAATTACTTGGTTACCAAGTCTCTCTTCCGTCCCATCCATTCTGTTAAGCATTCTTTCGAGGCTGTATCCCTTATCCACCAGCCCCAGGTTTACTTCTACCCTACCAATCACCAATAATATCAACAAGATAACACCCATAGTCTTATTATTCTTCTTTTCTTCCTTTTCATTTTGAATTCTTAATGGTTTCCATCTTCTAAATATAAATATTCTAACCCTGCCTAGACCCACTCCCATAGCCTCTTATACCTTCTTCCTTTTACACACAGGAGCACACTCATCCCTTCCTTCCTCTTCCACTGCTCAGCTCAAACTTCAACATTATAATAAATCTTCTGCAATTGTCATCAAACAGTGCATCTTCTTGAAAAGGTGCATTCAAGGCCACATGATGTGGTAGACAAAACAAAAATATTTTATGTGTAGTTCAGACACCCCTTTAGTTGCAGCTGGACTGTTTCCCATAATTGATTCTGTATTAAACAAAATACAGCATATCTGCTATTTTTGCATAAAACATTTCTCCTTTATATTCAGTAACTTGGTGCTGCATTGATTTTTTGTATCATTAATTAGCTTAAGGACTTCACACCTCTCTAAATTTGATGTTTTAAAAGTTTAATTGTTTTAGAGATATGATAAAAATAAACAAAAATCAGATTTATTAAGGTATTCATTTTTTACACTAAACTCCACTTACTTACATAAAAATAAGACACGTTTCTGGAGAATCTCTCCCATCTTAGTTGCTCATTGAACTGCCGTTACTTGAAACGATGGTAAGCTGTCTAGCCATCATTTCGAGTAGTGGCAGTTCAGTGAGCAACTGAAGATGGGAGAGATTCTCCAGAGACACGTCTTATTTTCATTTAAGTGGAGTTAAGTGTAAAAAATGAATACTTTAATTTAGGATATATTACACTCCATAACAGCTTCATAAGTACAAAACTCAGGTTATTTTTCAGTACTCCAAAATCTAGAGATTGCACTATTCAAACTAAAGAGCTGTTGTTCTCATTAAAGCTGCAGACTACCTCAACATTTTCATTGAAATTTTGGATATAATAAAGAGCTATGTCCAGCCATATCCTCCATGGAGTTACTATAGGCTGTGGAGGTACAGGGCAACAGGAGCCATTTCCTTGGAATTTTGATGCCCTTGATGATGTGTTAAAATTTTAGAATATATTTTTAAATTTCTTTTCTATTTTAATCATATATGGTGTCCCATCAATCATTAGCAAAATAACATTCTTGTGTATGATGTCCTGAGGCCATAAGGGCTCATGCTTTTATTAAAAGTTGACAACCATGGCATGATTTACCTTGTTTAATACATAACTTGACAATAGAAATTTATTTCCCTGTATGGCAGATAAGAGGATTCCTGTGACAATATTTGTGACATACCTTTCTACAGCATCCATGGATTCATCTACTGAATTCCAATTTTATTATTTCTTACTTTTTTTTTGTGTCACTTTAGTGTCATAGTACTTATTAAAATGTAAATTAGAACTTGCACAGTGAAGCCAATCATATAATTGATATTATTATATGATTTAGTTCAATTACACACTCTTAATGCTTCACTTACTTTGTAGTATATATAGAACTGGTTTCGAGAACATTTGGTTCTCGAAAGTTGAAATTTGCCCTTCTGATGATGAGAAGAGTTGAATTTTAGCCTGGCTAATGATGAGAACCAAATGTTCTTGAAACCAGTTCTACATATTATGACAAGTAAGTGAAGCATGTGTGTAGTTCAACTAAATCATACTCATACCACTTATTTAATTAACATTGTTGCATCTGTAGGAAGTTTCTTGTATCTGTATTATTTTTCATAATGTTTTTAAAGCAAACATTTATCACAATTTATTCTTAATTGGACAATGAGTTGATTTAATACTCTTATGCTCCACTTACCATTGAATTATACACATTTTTCACAGGCCTTCCCTTGCATCATCAGCTGTATGTTGTCTGCCGGATTTGTTGTTGGTTGAATGGGCTTGGTGTAGTTCTCTTGGACATTTTATGAACTTTTGGATTAATTTGTATTCTGCTGGGATCTCGAAGATTATAACCTAATCTTCATATTTTTTTTATAAAATTTTTTTCCCCACCTCCTAGGGTCTATCCATGAATTTCAATTATTTGATTTCCATTTCTATATCATGTTTATCTGCCCAAAAGTGATGTGCAATTACTGATTTATCTATCTGATTTTACCTAATGTTTCTCCAGTGCTCCTTTAGACTGATTCCAATGCTTTTTTTTTTTTTTTTTTGTTTTGCCACTTTATTGCATTCCAAACAATTGATTTGATATATTTCTGGCTTCTTCTCATCATATACTCTTATCATTAAGAGTAAGATAAAGTTCAAAGAGTGACCTGTTAAAATGAAATACTGCTATATCTTATGTGACTTCAAGAGTTCATTTTATAAATTACAGATTGTACTTGCTGGAGCATTCTACCCTCACTTCTTTGTGCGTGGTGCACAAGGAGGTCAAATTGATGAAAGCGAAGCAGTGAAACTTTTGGCTGGAAAGGACCCATTCCATTCTGTTTATTTCCAAGGAATGCCTATGGATCAGCCTGGGCCGTTATATGTAAAGACAATCAAGCATGCCCTAAGGGACTGTGCAGAGGAGATCAAAGTAACATTTGATAATTCAAGGTAGTTTAAATTTCTTTATTGAGCTTTTGTTTAACAACTACATGCTACAAAATTATAAAGTATTGTGGGACTGTTTGATCAACAGATGTTAAAAATGTTCTAACATTTTTTTTTGTTTACATTGTGTTAATATTTTAACAATAAAACTCCTGCATTCCACCAAGCCTTTTTGTCTATAATGTTAGCTAAAACATGCTATTAAGGTTCCCAAATATTGCAAATTGTGTGAATGAAGAAGGTGGTGTCATAACCAAAAGACTTCTGAACTCTCTCCGATATACTTTTGTTTGCATAGAATAGTTAAAATATACAGAGACACAAAGGTGTTCTAACCTCTCTCGTATGTCATTTACAATCCAATGATAACTGTTTTTCACATTCGATACCTTTGTAAAAATTGCACTTTTGTGTAAAAATTTCAAATTATCTACATCTTACAGCCCTTTTTCTGTTATGAATAATTTTAATATATCCAAATATAGAATTTCAAAATCTACAGCTGTGTTTACAGCTGCCATTTTCGAATGTTACTAGGTTGTTAAGCTTTTCACACAAGGGTAAGGTGATGTTAACTTAGCATGAAGTTTAACACATTAAAGTTAACATTGGTTGATGAAAGAGAATTTTTGTTCATTTGAATGTTAAAGTAGTCTAAGAGCATGCTAACTTTTACCATCTATTGATGAAACTGGACTTGTGTGTATTAAAGTGCTAAATTTCTTCATATATAAATAGCTGTTGCTGCTTTGGTGAATGTTTGCACATAATTTAGATTTTTTTGTGATTTTTATGTTTCACCAACTAGTATTTTGTATATTAAAACAATAAATTGGTCAAATAGTAAGCATTTTAGTAATCTTTTTTAAACATTAATGATAAACATAGATGGCTGCAAACTATCTCCATTACAGACTCCAGTATACTTTAGAAGTGATCATAAGTTTTATAAAACAAAATTTCAAGTGACATTATTAGTAAGTTAATGCTTCTAACTGTAACTCAATAAATGTACTTACAAAGCTGTTGACAATGGAGTGGTATATATATAAACAATGTATACAGAGTTTGTCAACAGGCTGAAGATGGGAGGGATCGCTCCTGAAACATATGTTCCAAATTTTATGTAAGTGAATGGAGTTAGTGTGAAAAAAACTGTATACATTGCTTCTAACTGTGTTAAAATAATGTACTGTTAATGCAGTAACACTTTTATGAGCTTTTGCCCAGTGGATAACTTAGAGACAAAGGGGAGGTCATTACCAGGATCTCTAGAACTGGCATTTTTTAAATTGAACATAATTCAATATACACTAGTGTGAAAATGAGGCTATTTGATTACAGGTGGGTAGAGTGCAACTATGCACTGGACGCAGCTGATTGTCAAGGCCATATTACTGTATGATTAGATAGCAGCTTGTAGTGAGTTTAAAGGAGGAGTTTTAGCAATTGATGCTGCATTCATGTGTGTTGATTGTTCTTCATAAACATAGTCTTAAAGAATATGTTTTTGTGTATGATACATGTGAAAAAGTATTCTTACATAGAAGTGGTAAGGCAATTCTGAAGAAAATAGCCTGGTAATCGTGTTCAAGGTAAAGAAACTGCTCACCAACTTGTTAAAAGGTTATGAGCGACTGGATCTCTCAATGACAAGAAACATGTTTTGAACAGCTATGTTCTTAACAAAAGAAAAGTTAGATGATATACAAATTTGCTATGCAGATGCCAGCAATGTATTGCCCCTGAGGGGCATAATTTTCAACACATCTTATAACACATATTAATGCTTAATATTATCAATTTTTAATATTTTATGCCTATGCTTACTGGTTTTAAGTATCATTTTATGTATCCAGTAAACATGTAAATACTATAAATATTGTACTTACGAAGCTGTTGACAATGGAGTGGTAATATATCCTAAACTTAGGTATTCATTTTTTACACTAAACTCCACTTACTTACATAAAAGTAAGACGCGTTTCGGGAGAATCTCTCTCATCTTCATTTGCTCACTGAACTGCTGTTACTCGAAATGATGGCTAGACAACCGGTTTCCTGTGCTGGCCTCTGTTGGTTGAAGTAGGAAGTTGCTGAGTTCATCCATAGGAGGAAACTTGAAATTCATTAGGTTCTCTCTATTTTTTAATGTGAAAATTTTTTCCCAAGAGAATAACTCCAATGGATTTGAAGATGTTTCAGCAGTTTAATTCCTGGTTTTATTTCATGATTTTTCGTCCAAAAGTGAGCTGCTACTGCCGATTTATCCACCTGCTTAAACCGAATATTCCTAAAATGTTCTTTCCTCCAAATTTCTTTTGTTTTGCCTATGTTTTTATTCACAATCTGCACTTTTTATTTCATAAATTCCTTATTTCTGTTCTGTTGGTATGGAGTCTTTTACTGTGCAACCTAATACATTTTTGATGTTGTATCTGTTCTTTGGGACTAACATTATCCATCTTCTTTGAAAATTTGAGCATTAAAAATTCTGTTGATCTAGTGAAAAAACTTAAAAATAGCAGAATTATGGCTGGAGATATAAAGGTTTCATTTGATGTAAAAGCCTTATTCCCGAGCATACCTATAGGGAAACTTATGCTAATGCTAAAGAAATGGTTAACATCAGTAAATTTAAAAACAGAAGAAACAGAAGGCTTATTAATACTTACTAATATTTGCATTAAACAAAATTACTTCAGCTTCAAAAAAAATATTACCAACAACTTTCAGGCCTACCTATGGGAAACCCTTGTCACCTTTTCTAGCAGAGTTATTCAAGAGCTCATTTGAAATACATATCACAAAAGCCTTCCCTTTAATTTTCAAGTCATGGTATAGGTATGTGGATGACATTTTTGCAATAATACTGAAGAAACACTCAATGAATGCCCTGAAACTTCTTAATTTGCAACATGAATCTATACAATTTACCATAGAAGAAGAGAGAAATGGGTGGCTACCATCTCTAGATTTAAAAATTATAAGAAATGGAGATTGTTTGAATTTTGGAATTTACAGAAAAGAAACACATACAGAAAACTACTAAAAAATGAGAGTTATAACCCCATTCCACTTAAATATGCAGTGTTTCACAGTTTGGCACACAGATTGATGAATATTCCACTCACAGAAGCAGAGTACAAAATAGTATACAAACAAATAATAGAGACAGCTAAAATCAATAGTTTTAACAAAGACACAGTGATAAAAATTATCAATAAATCTAAAAGACAAAAAGGAATAAGGGAAGTTTCCACACTGAAAAACACAAAAGAAGAATACAAATTCAAAAGTTTCACCTACCATCCAATTTACCACAAGTTCAAGAAAATCTTCAAAGAACATATACAACATCAAGAATTTATTAGGTTGCACAGTAAAAGATTCCATACCACCAGAACAGAAATCAGGAATTTATGAAATAAAAAGTGCAGATTGTGAACAAAAACATAGGCAAAACAAAGAGAAATTTTCACATTAAAAAATAGAGAGAACCTAATGAATTTTGATTTCCTCCTATGGATGAACTCAGCAACTTCCTACTTCAACCAACAGAGGCCACCACAGGAACATCTGTTTTTCTAGCCTTTGTTTCAAGTAACAGCAGTTCAGTGAGCAACTGAAGATGGGAGAGATTCTCTCTAAATGCGTCTTACTTTTATGTAAGTGGAGTTTAGTGTAAAAAATGAATACCTAAGTTTAGGATGTAAATACTAACTTCAAATATGGTGACCATATTTTCTTTTTTTCTGGTTGCAACAGCTGCAGTAAGTAGTTATGTTCAGGCAGTTCATAACTCACTGTATAATGTAGGTTGTCACAACTGGCATTTAACAAAGGTTGCAGGTCATATTTGTACATATGAAGCCTTGGAATGACAAATTCTAACTAATCATTTTATTATTTTGATAAATTTATTTCAAAAATAGTTACATACAATAAATATTTTATATTATAAAATTTTTCTGTGTAATTTGGCACTGGTGCTACATTTAGCATGGCATTAACATTTTTATGGATTTCTTGATTTTCTTGTCTGCAATTTCTTGGCCATACCCATTGCTTTTTGCAATAAAATGTCGTAAGTTAAAGAGATTTGCATTTAGAACCTTCTTAATCAATAATAATAAAGGTACTACAAGGTTCTAATTGAATCTTTCAACAACAATATTATTGGTACATATTAATTTTTGATGTTATATGAATTACCAGAATTACATTCTTCTATAAAATATCTTCATATACAAATTATTACTTTAATCTTCCATGTGTTGTAAATGTTTATGGGGGTTTTTATCTTAGTAATTATTAAATGGGTGATATTAGTGGATGTAGTTATTTCAAAATCTCATCGATTAGCAGTTGTATTCTTTTGTACATGAGTAAAAATGCATGTTAATAAACACTATTTGTATGATGGCCCTGTCCTCTCATGCCTCCTGATATTGTACAACTGGGAGAAACCTTACCATCTTACTCAAAATACCATAATGTGTAGGATAGTAAACATTTGGCATATCATTTTTGTTCCAGTATCCTATGGGCAAAGTTTCTTTTTAACAACTTATTTGTATTAATATAGTTTCTATCAATATTATTGTTTTAAAGTTTATCTGACACAATAATGGGGTCTGTATCATTATAATGGTCCCAAATAAATAAATAAATAAGAACTTTATTACTTAAATGTAAATTGGAACTTGCACAGTGAAGCCAATCATATTAATTGATATCATTGTATGATTCAGTTGAACTACACACTCTTAAAGCTTCACTTACGTTTCATAAATGTATGGAACCGGTTTCTAGAACATTTAGTTCCTTTCTTCAGCCAGGGTAAAGTTCAACTGTCGGATCATCATTGAACTGTGGGAATGTATATTCTGCTCTGGTGGCGGTGTGATAAACTTGTAGTTTATGTTTTCATCCTCGACAATGTCGAAGTTCATTATGCTGTCTTTGTATTTGTAGATGTAGATTTTCTCCCAGGTTGCTAATTCCGTAGGTCCTTGTACTGATTTTAATAATTTTGTTTTATTTATTATGTCGTGATTTTGTGTCCAAAAATGATATGCTATTGCTGATTTCTCTATTTGCTTGTACTTTATGTTCCTGAAATGTTCCTTTAACCGTGTGCCTATGTTTCTCTTTGTTTTCCCTATGTAGATTTTTTCACATTCTGCACAGTTTATTTTGTAAATACCTGATTTTTCTTCTTGTGGAATACTGACATTAACATTATCTATCAGTAAATTTTTAACATTAAATCTATTAATCGGTGCCAACCTGATATTAAAATCTTTAAGAATATTCTGAAATTTTTTGTGGCCCATGGATGATATGTGAATTTTTTAAAAATAAGTTTATCTTTTGTTGCTGAAAGTGTTGTGGTTTCTTTGATATGTTTTTGTCTCTTGAATTTCTGCACCTTTTTATGTACTAGTTCTTTTTTAACTCCATTTTTAACTGCTGTTTCTTCTATTTGTTTGTATTCTTTAAAATATTCTTCTTTGCTAATTTGTAGGTTAACTAGCCAGTGTGTTAAACTGTTAATTACTGCATGTTTGTGTGCTGTGGGGTTAAAACTGTCAGCTTAGATGTGATTATCTGCATGTGTATTCTTTCTGTATATTCCAAATTTAAGTTTTTCTTGGCATTTCATTATTTTAATATCCAGGAATGGCAGCATGTTATATGTTTCTATTTCGTATGTAAATGATATGTTTTTATCTTGATAGTAAATAAAACAAATAAAACAAAATTATTAAAATCAGTACAAGGACCTACGGAATTAGCAACCTGGGAGAAAATCTACATCTACAAATACAAAGACAGCATAATGAACTTGGACATTATCGGGGATGAAAACATAAACTACAAGTTTATCACACCGCCACCAGAGCAGAATATACATTCCCACAGCTCAACGAATGATCCGACAGTTGAACTTTACCGTGGCTGAAGATGAGAACTAAATTGAAACTAGTTCCATACATTTATGAAAAGTAATTGAAGCTTTAAGAGTGTGTAGTTCAACTGAATCATACAATGATATCAATTAACAAGAACTTTACTGTCCATAAAAAAAAAAAACTTTCCTAATTTGGATGTCTGCTCCTGATCTTCAAAGATTTTTCTAAATACAGTTCCTTTATTCCCCATTAACCATTTTTTACTAATTAAACTTTCCCTCCAAACATTTGTGGCTTTATATTGGAAGATAATATGCTTTCATCTTCCTCCTCCCCACAGATAGATGGGACATATTCCTAGAATAATATTTCCCTTGATTCTAAACTTCCAAACATTTAATTTAAACCATGCTATCCCTTCTCTTTCATTTTTCTTGCAAATTAATATATATTTATCTTTTTCTGGATCATCTTTTAATTCCTTATAATATGCTAGTGAACTGTTCTCCCTAATCTGGGCAAATAAAACTTGTCTATCCATATCTTCCATTCTTCATCTCACTTCCTTACAACAACCTCTTCTTAAATATCCAGCTTTAAAGAACATTATCATTGATTTCAGTAAAGTGTTTGTGCAATTTGGACGCCCAAAGATTCAGAAGAAAAATGCTCTGAACTTCAACACTGCAATACCAGGCAGAGTATCCATGGCTGTGTACAGGGCTGTGAAGATTCGCCAGTTAAAAATTCCAGTTACTCTGTACTTGCTGAAGTAAGTAAATTGATTTGTTTAGTTTATGTGAAAGGAGAATAACATTACAGTAGTTTTTAAATAAGAGTTTTCTGCAGACATGACTCGTAGTAAAACATTCTTCACTTATCTCCAGTGACTTTATCTCTCATTCATAAGCTCCAGTTCAAAAGCACATATGACTGAGTAGTTGATTGTATTCTTAATAACTATAACATAATCCGGTATAGCTGCTATTAACTGTTAGTATCATATTGGAAGGAAGTTTGTAATGTCACCATCTTTGTCATCTGAATCTTGCAAATTTATTATGGTAGTAAATTTAAACCTAATTTTTTGTCGGAACTAATACAGCGAAGCAATTAATATATTCTTAATTAGCTGGTGAGTTGATTTAATACTCTTATGCTCCAATTATCATTAAATTATACAGAACATGTTTCACAGGCCTTTGCCCAAATCATCAGCTTGAGTCAATTGCCAGATACTTTTAGGTTGATGTAGCTCTTGTAGACATTTTATGAACTTTTGGATTAATTTGTCTTCTATTGGGATCTTGAAGTTCACAAACCTTATTTTCTTCCCACATTCCTAGCTACAAAGGTCTATCTACAAATTTCATAATTTGACTTTCATTTCTATATGATGTTTATCTCTCCAAAAGTAATGAGCAATTGCTGATTTATCTATCTGATTGCACCTACGTTTCCCCAGTGTTTCTTTAGCCTAATTCCAGTGCTTCTTTTTGTTTTGCCAATATATACTTTGTTGTACTCTAAACAGTTGATTTTATATATTCCTGGCTTCTTCTCATCAGGTACTCTATCATTATCACCAGAGTTGAGCAGATTATTTAGGCTGAATTTGTTCGCAGTGTACAAAGTAATCCGTAAACTCTTTGAATATTTTCTGGAATTTTTTGGTGACCCAAGGATAAGTAAATTTTTTGTGATTGGTAGTTTCTTTTTTGTGCTGCCAATGTTGTAACCTATTTTAACTTCTTCTCTGGTTTGAATTTCTTGATTTTCTTGTTTACAATTTCTTGGCCATACCCATTGGTTTTTGCTATTTGTATTATGTGAGAGTACTCTTCACTGTATTCAAACTCATTCATGGATATGTTAATCAGTCTGCAAGCTAAGCTGTTAAGAAGTACATGTTTGTGTACTGTGGGATTGAAGCCACTTGCCTTTATGTAATTTTCAGTCTGCGTATCCTTTTTTGTATATTCCAAATTTCAAATTATTGCCTGTTCTTATAATATTTAAATCAAGAAAAGGAATTATGTTGTCTTGTTCTGTTTTAGAAGTGAATTTAATTTTCATATCCAGTAGGTTTAGCAATTTCAAAGCACCATCCAATATTACATTTAAAATTAATTTCGTGTCAGAACTAATATAGTGAAGCAATTATTTTTAATTAGGCAATGAGTTATTTAATACTCTTATGCTCTACTAGACATTGAATTATACAACATGTTTCACAGGCCTTCGCTTGCATCACCAACTGTGTGTCAACTGCCAGATTTGTTGTTGGTTGAATGAACTTGGTGTAGCTCTCCTGGACATTTTAGGAACTTTTAGATTAATTTGTCTTCTGTTGGGATCTTGAAGTTCACTATCTTATTTTCATACTTTTTTATAAAATTTTTTTCCTTTATTCCCAGCTCCAAGGATCTATCTATGAATTTGAATACTTTGACTTGCATTTCTATATTATGTTTATCTGTCCAAAAGTGATGTGCAATTGCTGATTTATCTATCTAATTGTACCTAATGTTTCTCCAGTGTTCCTTTAGCCTAATTCCAATGCTTCTTTTTGTTTTGCCAATATATACTTAGTTGCATTCCAAACAATTGATTTGATATATTCCTAGCTCTTCTTATCAGGTTTTAAATCATTATTACTGGGGTTGAGCAGATTATTTACTTTTTGGGGACAAAGTAATCCTAAGCTCACCAAATATTTTCTGTAATTTTTTGGTGACCCAATGGTGATAAGTAAATTTCTTTTGAATGGTAGTTTCTTTTTTTGCTGACAATGTTGTAATCTGAAGAAGCCAGGAATATATCAAATCAACTGTTCGCAATGCAACAAAGTATATATTGGCAAAACAAAAAAAAAGCTTTGGAATTAGGCTAAAGGAACACTGGAGAAACATTAGGTACAATCAGATAGATAAATCAGCAATTGCACATCACTTTTGGACAGATAAGCATGATATAGAAATGCAAGTCAAATTATTCAAATCCATAGATAGATCCTTGGAGCTGGGAATAAGGGAAAAAAATTTTTATAAAAAAGTATGAAAATAAGGTAGTGAACTTCAAGATCCCAACAGAAGACAAATTAATCTAAAAGTTCCTAAAATGTCCAGGAGAGCTACACCAAGTTCATTCAACCAACAACAAATCTGGCAGTTGACACATAGCTGATGATGCTGGCGAAGGCCTGTGAAACATATTGTGTATAATTCAATGGTAAGTGGAGCATAAGAGTATTAAATCAACGTAGTATCTAAATAAAAATACATCATCCAAGTGTTTCTTATTAACAACCGCAAGAATGTTATCCACATATCTGGCACAGATACATGGATGACACGTGTGAAACATCTTATATATAATTCAATAGTAAGTGGAGCATAAGAGAATTAAATTGACTCACCAGGTAATTAGAAATTTATTATGGTAGCATGTACTTTTATTGCATCCTAGTTCTTCCATGATGTTAGCCCTTTGCAGTTTTTTATCATGTTATATGCAAGATTCCTATCTTTCTGTGTTGAATAAATTTCTTTGTGAATAAGTTTTTCTACATTCAGTTTTAAAGTTTTGTTTTATTGGAAACATCCCAGCATTATCCACATAAGTTCAGTTGTATTTAACTAATTTATGAATATGTTACAAAAATCTGTTTAAATGTATCAGTAGTCATTCTCTTATTCCTCAGAGAATATTTTGAATAGAAATATGCATTAACTTTAAGGAGTGAATCTGATTTTGCTGAACTCTAAATGATGACAACAATGTACTCTCTATTAAAAATGGGCTTGTATTTCAATTAATACTGAATATAGGAATCAATACAGTGAAACTATCATAAAATCTGGTTTAGACTAAAAGCAAAACTACTTAAATTCATGTCAATGCATAAAACCTCCCTTGATGTTACACTTTTTAAAAACTTATTTAAAATTAAACTGGTCAACCATTCAATGACTAATGGAATCTAATCAGGTTAAATAAGTTTTTAAAAAGTGGAACATCAAGAGAGTTTTAATTTGTTGACATGATTTTAAGTAGTTTTATAGTCGAAACCAGATTGGCTTGTATTCTTTGTCTTTTTATATCCAAAACTTAATCCTTGCAGTATTCTATTAGAATAACAGTTATTGTATGAATTTTTTGTTATTAAAGCATCATTGATTTCCTGGCTTGGAAATTCACCATGTTCATAAAATTAAAACATGAACTTACATTCAGAATTGGGGTAAAAAATCATTTAAGTTTGTAAGCTTGTTCAGAGGTCCATTATGTATTCTAAATGATATAAAAACTAGAACATATTGGATGCTATTTACTTAGCCTCACTGCAGATGTAGGGCACAATAACTGTACCATTACCATACATTTGCAGTCAGTGCTTGAGAATTTATTTCTCTTCTCTATAGGGCACATAAAATTTAAAAATTATATTTTGAACTTGGCTGTACAATATGCCTTTTTTAACTACTGACACTCACTTAACTGCTTCCATTTGGTTTTACTCAATGTCATTGTGATGCTGCATTAAAAACTTTCCATTCTCTTTGTGTTTAGCAAATGCCATGTTTATGGTTCCGGCTTTGTGCAGCATTTGCATTTCTTTTACCATCAGTAGAGTTCTACGTGCCATCTTGTAGAAGGGAAGAGAACTGGCTAGTGTAAATGATGTGCAGCCTTTGCATTTCTTTTACCATCAGGAGAGTTCTGCATGTCATCTTGGAGAAGGGAAGGGTACTAGGTAGTGTAAATGAAAGAAGACTGCAACTCAACTCCAAATGAATCCATTGGGTATTATCTTAAGGTGTATATTGGTAAGCATTTAATGTCCCACCAACTGCCAAGGCATTTTGAGATAATGATAGATGTATGAAATGATGATGCAAATTTTTCCACAGTCCTTAGTGTCATGTTACCCAGTCATTATCACCCAGCCAGGGATCAAATCCAGCCCACGGTTGAAAAGTGCTACCATCTGAGCCAAAAATTCAGCTAAAATTTAACTAATGAAACATTTATTCATCTGTATAATGGAAACTACTTCTACTAAAAATATGTGGTTTTGGCGGACATTAATAAATTTGCTATATCCCCCTTCATTAGTTAACATGACATTTTAATACCTTTATTAACAAGGTTTGCTCGATAATTAATTGCAAAAATAAAAATGCCTGCCTTTATGGGGAAAAAAAATGTTTTATTTCTCAACTTAATCTCTTTACAAATATAAAGATTTATCCCAGCAATTTTCTAATTTGTTTATTCCATCTATAAAATGTAATTTCTTCTGCTCTGCAAAATAATGCATTTATTTAAGCAACAACTGCTTCACTTGATGAAAATTTCTTTCCTGGTAGTCAGTTCTTCATCTTGCGAAATAGGGAGTAGAGGCAAATCTGGAAAGTTGCGGAGATGAAGGATTTCATGTTCAGTTCAATAGTTTTTAGGCGTTGTCATCAGCATCCCATTCAATTCAGAGAGTGAAATGTTTGATAAATTTTGCTCAAAGGCCTGTTCTTTCAGGCTTGAGGTTCCTTTTATGTGGTAAATCTACAACATGAGACCCACAGGTTTATTTCTGTCTTGAAGGAAGCCATTTTTAGGATTTTTATATCCAAAGAAGAGGTGTAATCACATACTTGTGTCCTGGTGCATTATTATGATGGAATAGGACTTTTTTCTTCACCAAATGAGGTCTGTTCTATTTGATCACATCATTTGATTGCTTCACTAGCACAGTATAATATTCACTTGTTATGGTTTTTCCTTTTCCAAAAAGTTAATTAAAATTCACTGCGGTAATGCAAAAACACAGTTGCCATCCATTTTCCTGCTGAAGAGATTTGTTTTTGTTTTGGAGCAATTCTGCAGTTACAACCCACTGTTTCAACTCTCCATTTCCAGCATGTAGTGGTGAAGTCAGGTTTCATTGGTTGTCTCTACCGTCTTAAAAATTTACTTGAATTCTGTATTAAAAAAAACCTCTGATTCTGCCCAGAAGTGACAACTCATTCTTTTTTCTTGTCAATCATAGCAAACATAGTACCCAATCTTTTCACTTGCAAATATTTGCAAAATATTATGCACCTGATTTCCAGATATACTCAAAGCTTAAGCAATCTCCAGTGCCTTCAGTCTCCAATTACACAACAACATGCTATGGATTTTTTCAATAATTTCAGGAGTCATTACCTCAACAAGACATCTGAAATAGACTTTATTGCATAAGCTTGTTCAGCTATATCTAAACTTGCCAAACCATTTACCCACCATTCTAATATGAAGATGCAGATTCACTATAATGTTTGTCCATTTTTACCTTAGTTTCAGTGGGAGTTGCCCCTTTCAAAAATAATGTTTCCTTAATACATAAAATTAATGTTTCTCCATTTTGAATGCTTGTTTACTAATTTAAGCAGGAAAATGGCTCTCAAATACAGACTAAGCTTCATAACAGTTCATAAACATATCATCTGCAACACTCATCATGTTGCCAAGGTAACATTGAAAACAATCTAGTGCTACCACCTTTTGAGATTGCACAGTCCTTGTAGAATGTATGGTATATACAAGAGAGGTTTAACTTTTAAAGTGGTATGAATAAAACATGGCAACATTTGGGTAAAATATTTGATAACTTGAGAATCTCAAGAACAAGCACTATCCCTTTTAAAAGACGTGCAGTTTTGCTCCACTAAATGAACTAATGAAAAATAAATGAAATAAATAACATGTTAATTTAGAGGATTTTGCACCTATTAGACCACAGGAAGCACAGAAACGAGCAGAAGAACAAGGCATTCCAGTAAGGAAGAGTACTCTGTATGAATGGGAACAGACTTCAAAATCAACTAGCAGTGAACCAAAGAAACATAGCAATCTACCATCTGTAGATGTATCTTGGATCCAGATAAAAATTGAACATGTAAGTGCAAGCAAAGAAGGGAAATGTAAATAAAATATTTGTGCTATAGATGGATTTTTATGCTATTTTTAAATCTCCATATGTAGCATGTACCTTAGCTGTAATGTATTTTTAACTTATTTATGTCCTTAGACAAATTGCTAGTTTATTCTCGTACACTTAATAAATTCATATAGGAGTTTAATGCATGAAATTTTCCATAATGAAGGTCTGTAAAATGTTTCTTTCTAATTATTTTCTTCTTTAACCATCTATTATTATTATGGTTGTAGTCTGCTGTGGTGCCTCAGTAGTAAAAATGGGCATTAAACACCATAAATAAATACATCTGGTTTTTGCATGGACATAACTCAGTTGAAACCAATATGGAAGCTGTGCTCTTTGAACACTTTAAAAATAAATATTATTTTAAAGATGGAGTATTTTTTGTCTCTCTCTCAGCAGGTGGGAATCCTTATTTTGTGGCAGTGAAATGCACAAATCCTTTAATCCTATTTGTATTTGTTTATTTCATCCATATGGGATGTTTTGGACATACCACTTTTCAGTGATTAAAAACATTCAATGGGGGGGGGGGAAGAATTTTAAGTTGAAGTATATAAATATATTATTTTGGCAGTCTTGTGCACATTGCTCTAGCTGACATGTTATTCAACACCTTAGGGAGGCAAGCTACATTATCCCTAATGATTTACCAAATTATATAAAAACTAAATAAATGAATTTGCACCACATGCAGATGATCTAGTATTATGGACTGCCAAAAAGAACAATAAGTAATATACTAGACTGGAAGAATAAATGAGATTAAGATAATTTAAAGCTCTATAATGGTTTAAGTTATGTTAATATTATATGGTGAAATTTTATTGTATTAATGGTAACAGATGTTACCTAAAACAACTGAATGGGCAAAAATAAATAACGTGAATTAACATTTGAAAGACTAAATGTCAAGTATCCATGAACTATCCTGTGGATAAAACTTAAAGCTTGAAATCAACAATGAATAAATTGAATGTGCTAAAAAATATTAAATAGCTTGGCATATTGCTAAGCAGAGCAAAAGTCAAAATAAAAATTCTAAAAAAATTAGCAGGATCTAAGTAGAGAAGTTTAATTGTTTTAAGTTCTATTAATATATTGAATAAAAGTATAGTATATATATTAAAGGAAGTGCAAGCAGAAGCTGATCGAAGACAGATGTGTCCAAACACGTTCTGTGTGCCTTAGGTAGAATAGGTATATTGACAGAAATTTATAGAGCCAAAATTGGCCCCTTTAATAAAATGAAAATTAAGGCTGAAGAAAATGCTTCCAATGATCAAGCGACCATGATTTGGTATGCCTTTGTGTTGAT
Source organism: Metallyticus violacea (assembly GCA_030762175.1). NCBI lineage: Eukaryota > Metazoa > Arthropoda > Insecta > Mantodea > Metallyticidae > Metallyticus > Metallyticus violacea. The sequence goes on from CM060842.1 coordinate 128,469,296, forward strand.
GGCATTATTAGTGATCAGTGGAATTGAACTAAATCCCAGTCTGGACATTGAACAGATTGTCGGGGTGCTGAAGGGAATATCAGAAGAAATTATTGAATTGAGAAAGTTTGAGAAGATGCTCAAAACAAGAATAAGCAGAATTCCCGAGGACATGACATTGTTGCAAGCAAAATAAAGAGTGGAACAAGATTTCGCAAATCATGCAAATGATGGAAGGATAAGGAGGCTGGGAAAAGCTGAGGCAATACAGGAAAATACAGGGAAGAAAACTTGACAAGAGGTTGAAGAAATATTTAAGGAAAAGTTGGGGATCCAACTACATGGCTGGGAAATATCTGCCTCCTTTAGAATAGTTAGAAATAGAGTTAGACTGGAGCCGATACTTATTAAGTGCAAATTTAAATGGAAAATTTGAAATTTCCGTGAAATTTAAATGGATGTTGTTGGAAAGTACAAATAGATATTTACGAATACGAAGATATTTATTGAGTAAGATTATGGGAAAAAAGGAAGGGAATATAGAGCTACCTTATTGAAGCAAATGAAAAAAGCCAAAGAACCTACATTAGGGTTACAAAAAGAAACAGGATATGAATGAATGAATAAATAAATAAATAAATACATACAATAGTTGTGGGTTTGGTCAGCAGAGAGGGTCTTTCTTCCCAAAATAAAATGTTTGTATCTAATCATTAATAAAGATTTATCACTTGCTTTCCTTAAAAAAAAAAAAAAAAAAAAAAAAATGTTTGGCTTTGAAAAAATACTTAAAAAGATGAGAGTTCAAAGGTTCTCATATTTCTTGATTTCAGTATCAAGGACTTATAAATTAGGTTTCAGTCCATCTACTTTATTTAGGAATGGTATAGTCTAGATTGTACCTGCATAATGAATGCCTCTGAAGTTTAACTTTTTTGTCTTAGATCATTGATCCAGGTCATTTTTGGGCAACAAATGCAGATGACAGCACAACTGCAATACAAGTGTGGCTGATGCATCAGCTAAGACCAGAGGTGTTTGCCAATTCCACTCCCTTAACACTGAAGGAGATACAAGTAGGCAAGCTTTATGCTGCCCCATACACAGATATCTATACAACCTATTACCGAGGTAGAGTGGAGGCAATCATTCCTAAGAAAGACTCTGAAGCAATTGTTCAGGTGAGGATTATGTTTATAAGGGGCAAGTGAGAGTGCAACTCTGCAGTTATGATCTTTTTTTTTAAATAGTGGAAATAATGACAGGAATAGAGTCTGAGATTTGCAGCCATTGCTTATTAGTGGTATCTTAATATTAGTTCACTTCTTCAGGATTGCTGGATTTAATGTAATTGCATTTTTAGTTATGGTTGGCTGCTAGTGGCCATTGAGGATGCTGATTTTATCGTTTTTTCCCTAGCTTCCTAATAAAAAGTTTCTAAATTATTTTCATTTGTTTGTTGCTAACTCATTGCAGTAGATGTTCTTTGTTTAGGATAGCTTTCACATCATTAAACAAATGGTTAGTGGCTTTCCTTGACTAATTTCATTCTGAAGAGACAGTTTCAGTTATATGTTGAAGACATTTTTATTCTGCAAAGCATTATTTCATAATATTAACCGTATACCCACATTATTAATTTTTGTTATTTTCTTATCTCAGTTTTCTTCCTGAAATTATGATGTTGAGACATAAAATGTAATGTAATATCTTAGAATGTGGAAAATGTATGATTTTCTATTTCTTTTTAATTGAAAATATGAAACCTTTGTCTTTTATTAATGAGATTTACATTTTTGTGTAAATAATTTGAATAGATTATGGAAATAACTAAAGCTCTTCAGTTATAGAACTTCACCTGAGAGGTGATAGAATCTGGGACAACTTAGGTTTTTCTTTTTCATGTAATTTTTAATTGGAAATATAAATCTCTTCCTAGTATTAATGTAATGTTTACTTTTTTCATGTAGATCTTCTTCATAGATTATGGAAACACTGAGCAACTAAAACTCTCAGATTTAAGAAATTTCACCAAAAAGATGATAGAAGATCGCATGGACGCAACTCCACCACAGGCTTTTGAGTGCATTTTGTCTGAGTTACAACCTTCTCTCATAAAAAATCCACATGGAGTTTATTCTTTAGAAGCAACTAAAGAATTTGAGAAGGCAATAGGAAAAACTAAATATTTATATGCCAAAGTAAGTTTTAAGTCATTACAATGCATATGTTATTGCTTCTATTACATATTTGATAGTAATTTCATGGATGTCTTGCATACCACTTATTTAGCCACATTATTGGCACACACAATGTAGTTATAACATCCAAAATGGTGAATATAATATGGTTGAAAATGTTCAAATATTTGCACTTACTGATAATATAAAAATAAAAATAATTGTATATTCATATATCAAAGATAACAGCTTTCTTTTATCCAGCCAATATTACATGGTTCACTATTCATGTTTATATATAGGTATATTCTGTTGTTCATGGAGTGGTATCCTTGGAGCTGCTCCAGAGAACCCCTACAGGGCATACAAGTATCAATAATATGCTTATTGAAAAAGGATATGCACAAAGAGCCGAAGAGAGCTATTTGTCCAAAGTAAGTTCAAAATATATGCTTGAAAATTGGAAGTAGCTATTTAAGAAACTGTACTATATTGAGCATTTTTAACTGTTTTCTTCTATTACATCAGTTTCTATTTAAACTTACTTTTCTAAATATAATTATACAGGGTGGAAGGTGACCTCTGACTTTCCTTTTACAGCATGATTCTTTATGATGAATGGAAAAAGTGCAATACCATTTTGTACTTTTTTGTATTTTTCAAAGTGGTTTTTGAGAAATTGAAGCTAATTGTTTGCTTTTATAAACTCATACTTTATGCAGTTAATTGAAATTTGTAGTTTTTAAATTATAACATCGCAACATGATAACACTGCATATCCAAGAATTTGATTAGTAGTGTGTGTCATGAATAGCTCAACTGTTTGTGCTGCATATGTTTTAATAGCTAATTCAAATTGTTTTGTGTTTTTTATCATTAAATATGAATAGATCTATAAGATGATGTAGTTATGCAGAATGTCTTTAGATGCTACTGATTATGATGAAAGGTATGAACAGCAAGGGTCTGCCAAAAACATTCCTAAACAGAAGATCCCTGTATCCCATTAGCTTTTGGCACCTTTGGGATACTGGGAACATGTTACTGAATTATGAAATGCTGGTCAGAGGAACATCTTAGAGGAAGAAGAAATGCTACAGCTAGTGAAACAAGATCCTGAAAGAAGTAGTCGTCATATAGCATGTACTGTAGGTTTCTTTGGACCATTTGCAAACTTTCAGTTGGCCTTTTATGTTATTATTTGTATTTATATAAATATTTTTGAAAAGTGCCAATAAATAATTTTACTTCTAACTTCTTTTTTTGTCTAATTTGAATGCTAAATAATTGCTTAATATTCATCTTATGCTAAGAAAACCTGCTAACCACTTTAACAAGTGTTTTTATACATGTTATGGCTACTGTAGTATCAAAGGAAATAATGGTATGTAGTTTCTGAGGTGCTTAAGTATAACAGTAACTATAACTAGGAATTCCTGTGTTGCAAGATATTGCAAAATAAAATGTTGAATATCTTGGGAACAGATATTTCTATGATAGAATTGTTTACACAAAAATGCTGAAAATAATACAATTTTCTCAAATTAAGAGAAAAGTCATAAATCCCTTTCCAACTGTATATAGTTTTGCTATCTCTCCCTTGCTTTTCCCCCCTCCTTCTCACTCCCTCTCAGTTTCTTCATCATTCTACTTTCTCTTCTCTTCCATCAGAGGATGAAAGACACTGGGAAAATACTTATAACATGTATTTCCAAAATAAACATACAGTAGAACTTCATTAATCCAGACTACTTGGGAAGATAAGTTGACCCGTTAACGAAAGTTCATATTAGTTGAAATAATCTAAAAGAAGAGTAGAAAATTGCATTGAATTCTGTATACAACAAAATTTGTTTATTATGGTGCATTTAAAGGATGTAGGCCTGAATACACTGAAGTATAAAATATAAAGCAGTACAATGCAGTGCATATGTGATACCCATGTCAAGATGGTGTGTTTGATGCTTTACTCAAAACTCTTGCTACAGAAATTGATTTGAAGCACATATATATATTCTGGAGGGACAGTTTCAAGTGTATTTCTTTCACTAATATTATGTGAAAGTGTCTTAGACTGTCATAGTATGCATATATGTTTTCATTGTCACTTCTTTAAAAAGCTGGATTACATGGTTTAAATTTTCTTTCATATCACTCAACTTTATTTTTGGCAAATTGCCGACATCATCTTTTCATTCCCCTTTTTTGTCTCAAGAGTTCTCAGCTGCTCTCATTTTGTTCACAATCTCCAGAAGAGATTGTGGACAAAACCTGAGTTTTTTTCATCAGCTTGCAGCCATGCCTCAGCATTCTGTAATAGAACTTTCTTTTCATTTCTTGTAACATGGTTTCATGAAAATCTTGTGTCTGGCACCATTTGCATCTGGTTTTATATTTTTATCCAATAAAAGTTTCTCCCAGGCATTTGCCAACAATGCTTTTATGCATTTTACAACATCAACAAAATTCTAGTACATGAGCTGCATGTTATAGTTCTTTAAATTCTGCAGAATGTTTGTCCACTTTTGTCTTCTCCATCGGTAGTCTCTCTAACTTTCAGGATTTCATCAAGCAACCTCTTTTTATACAGTCTCTTGTTCATGTTTATGATGTTGGTTTAATGTATGTAATATTGGGTAGCAGATACATGTATTTTATCCTTCCATCTGGCTAGAAAGATTCTCTGCATTTGGATAAGCTGGAGCATTGTCTAATAGGACTATTGCTTTTATTTTATCTGTGGATAATTTTAATCTTCCAATTGATAGTTTCTACTTCTTTATTGTGAATCCAGTTGATTGTGATTTTCTTGTAAACTAAGTATTTTTTGGACAGTAATAATGCATAGGGAATTTCTGCATTATGTCTGTGGTCACTCATAATTACAATAAAGGATTTTAACATTTGGCTTGCACCGCCATTTGCACACAATAAAGCAGTAATCCTGCTTTATTCATTTTTCTTCCGGGAACTTCCCCCCTCTCCCTCTTCCCCAGTCTTGTATGCTTGAGTATTCATAGACAGAGCTCTCCAAAAAGGCCCATTTCATCAGCATTGTACAGTTGTATATGAGTGCCTTGCTACTTGAAAAGTTCATTCAATTTTTTTCTAAATGCAGTTCAACAACTTCAGCATTGGCACTGAGACTTTCATCATAGGTTTTTTAAAATTATTGTATTATGGCAAATTAAATATTTAAAGCCTGCTTGAACTCTTTCAAAGGTTCATTCCTAATTGCTTTGTCAGTATTTCCATGACTGTCTGAATTCCAGTTCCTCTGACTGCATCTACTTGAATGTCTTGTGTAAACCACTTGACACAGCATCATCTAAGATTTGTTTTCCAGTCATTTTCATTCACTTTTTTTCTTTTTCAAGCACAAATGTTAACAGTTAGCTCTTTTTTTCCTAATGACAGAGAAATTTTTGCAATTCTATATACTGTGAACAAATATTATTACAGATGCACCCTTTTCAAGATTTCTATTACAGCTAATTTTTCACATTTAGAAAGATATGTGTTTACATTTTTATTCAGAAAAGGACTTAGTTCGTTATTATTATTATTATTATTATTATTATTATTATTATTATTATTATTATTATTATTATTATTATTATTATTATTATTATTATTATTATTAGTGGTGGATGATTCAAAGTGTGCTAAGATAATCAAGTTTTTAACTGCCTAGGTTGTATTCAGTTCACTATTTCCTATTCACTGTTCAGATAAAAAATGATGCTTAGTTTTTTAAATATAAATAAAAGTTTTAAATATTCAGGGAAAAAAAATAAAAGCAAGGAACAGAAAGAATATTTTTAAATCATAAAGTATAATACACAGCCATAATGTTTGAAATGCAACATTGTGATCATTCTCAGATGGCACAAATAAAAATATGCTAAAATGGATATTACAATTATCAATTTTAAAAATGTTTGGAGCTTAAAACAGATAATTCCTTTTAAGTTTCATTGTTATTCATGTGAATGTCCCAAGCATTATTGCTGTCTAACACTGCCGAAATTGTTACTACAATGGTAGTTGAATGCAGTGTACAGAAATTCAGACTGCATGTATCTCTTTTAATGAGCTAACCAAAACAACCTTGTAACATTCTCACAATCTCAAAAAGTTCATTCACTGAATTTGTGTTTTTGACTCATCATTTTCAAACTTTTTAATGGGCTGTTTCTTTGTTGTTAAAAAGGAAACTTTTTCTTTTGTTCCCCCAGATGAACCATGAAATGAGGCTAGCTAATGCAGATTTGGATAATGAATCAAGAAAAGTGTATGATGAGCTACAAATCACTGACCTAGATTTTGAAAATAGTAATGATCCAGATCCTCCAAAGAGGGAAGAATGCAGGATGCAGGTACGTTAGAATGTTAGAATTTCGACTTGACGGGAGAATGCAATACAAATTTCCAGTTCATAGAAGTACACCTGGGCGGAGCTGCAGTTTTTCATAACCGTTGATTTTTCTCCAATCAATCGTCGAGAATGGAGTGGATGTCGCTCTGAAACCGGTCCCATCGTTTTCAAAAATAGTGTGAAGCATAAGATCGTTTAGACGACAAGTAGTTCATTATATACGTAAGAATGTGTGTTTTACTGTTGCAGTTAATTGCTGTCAGCTGTTTAAAATTCATCTAATTCTTGCATAGGTTATGGTAATATGTATTGAAATCACCAAAGATTTAAGAATTCAAATTTTTTACTGCACCTAGTTGATAAAAATGCTGTTACAGAGGAATTTACGTGGCCCATTCAGCCCACTAGAGATGCAAGTTTATGGTCTAACAAGGGCAGCAATAGCAAAACAAGTTCAGATTGAATGGAATTCTGTCAACTCTGTACTTCTAGATGCTGATCCTCAGGACCCTCATGATAGGTATCTTATGATTTAATTATTAATGGGAATTCTATGTATGTATAATTACCATAAGAGGTAGACAAAGGAAGTATTATCTTCTGGCATTGTAATGCTGTTGGTTTAACATAACATTTAATTAGTTAACAGAATACTTTGAACATAGAATATGTCAAGTTTTACATTACATAATTAGTATAAACTAATAATATTGCATACAGAACATGTTATCGCACATAAAATATTTCTGTTTTAATGGGAGAAAAATATTATAAGATATTTAGAAAATTCTAATTATATCCTTTAAAATATTTATTAGGTACAGTGCTTTTATCAAAAATATATTCTACAAAATATAGTTAATATATTATCAAAGACAAAAAAATCATTGTTCATCTAAATATTTTTCTACAGAGTAATAGACCTTTCTACATAAGTATTCTGTAATTGTACATTTGTATTTTTGTTCATCATTAATAATAATGATTTAAAATTGCTTGGGATGGCATGAAATATTCTTACTCTTTCACAATGGAATCCATTTTGATGGCAAGATAAATTAGCAGTGGGTCTGTGAAGATTTGTTTTTTGTCCAGTATGATAATGTGTATTTGCATATTTTTCACAAAGTATTCTTGATTTTCAACATAAGGACTTTCTCTGTAAGAGAAAGTACAAGAAAAAAAAAAAATTCATTTTTGGAAATAGACCGTGATGTGAAGTCTGTTGTTAGCATCACAAATTACTTGAATCGCCATATTTTTTAATAAAAATCTTGCTTTCAACAGAATTATCTCAAAATGTTAGTCCATATTTCATGAATGAATAGAAATAAGCATAATAAACAATTTTAGTGCAATTGATATTATTGTATAATTTAATTGAATTACACACTCTTAATGCTTCAATTACTTGTAAAGTAAAGTGAAGCATTAAGAGTGTGTAGTTCAGCTAAATCATACAGTAATATCAATTATATGATTGGCTTCACTATGCAAGTTCCAATTTACATTTTAATTTTAATTTTTGGTATATTTCCAATACTGAAAATAAGATAGTGAAAGGATATAGATAGAAGATCTTAGTTTTGGAATAATGTATTCAACATGCATTTTCCAATTTACATATTTATTAACTTAAGAGACATGGAAATTTGTGGGCTTTTCTAGTTAGTTATTGATTTCTACATGTAAACTGGAATCTGACAAATTATATGTTATACTTTTTATAGCCTCTCTCCATGTTTTTTATATCAATACTTAATAACAGCATGTTAGCTTTAAATCATTCACATTATATTTCACTTTGTCATTAAATTTTGGTGCTAGATGATTCGTGTTTTTCTAAAAACTATTATATAGGTGTCATTTGCAAAGAGAACAATGGTAGCTATATTTTTTATTGCTAATGCAGATTATTAATGTAAACTGAAAACACCAACAGACTCGGGATTGATCCTTGTGGAATTCTATGGTTAATAATCTGCCAGTGTGAAATATTTCAATATTCAATTGTTTCAATATTAATTCAATTTGGAATCGAACACAGTGAAACACACGTTAATAATCTCTTCTGAGTCAAAATATTTAGAATACCTTTAATGGTTTCACTTAAATGAGATTACTCAGGACATATTTCATGGGACAGTTGTCCACATTATCAGCTGTTAAATGACTTACTTCATTCGTAGAAGTTGGGTAAGTAGACATCTGGGTTGACTCTGGTAGTCTTGTGATAAACTTGAGTAAAGTACTGTCTGCTTCCCAGGTGTCAAAATTCATAAGGTTTTTCTCATGTGTTTAATAATTTAATTTAATTTGGTTGTTGAACAGTTTTTAATAACTTAATGCTTTTTTCTATATCATGGTTTTCATTCCAAAAATGTGCTGCCACAGCTTATTTATCTATTTGTTTGTAATAGATGTTTTTCCAACTAATGCCTCTATTTCTCGTTGTCTTTCCTAGTAGATTTTCTCACAATCCTTACAATTAATCTGGTAAATACCAGATATTTTCTCTTTGGGCCTGGAATCTGTTTTGTTTAATTTCAATAAATTTTTTACACTGTACTGGTTTTGAGGTGCTAAGATGCTGTTGTACTGCTTGAAAAGTTTTTTGAAATTTCTTATGGCTGATGGGTGGTAAGCGAACCTTTTAATTGTTTTTTCCCCTGATAAATTACTCAAAGTTGTGATTGTTTAATTCTTTTTTGTTACTGGAATTTTTGAATTTTTTGGTTAATCATCTGTATTCTGAACCGATTGGATTGATCTGCTTCTATTTTGTATTGATATTCATTCTTGTATTTTTCTTTGTTCAGGGTATATTTATTAGTCTTGTATGTCATGCTGTTGAGTGCTGCTTCCTTATGTGCTCTTGGATTGAAACCATGGGTGGTGATATAATTTTCTGCAGATGCCAAATTCAAGGTTATTATTACATTTTATCATCTTCAGATCCAAAAATGGCAACATATTATGTTTCCTTTTCAACAGTGAACTTAATTGCAGGCTCTTGCAGGTTTAAAAGTTTTTGTTCATCTCCAATGTGCTTCTTGTTTATATAGGGGAATACATCGTCTACATATCTGTGCCAAACCTTACAAAGAAATCCTTAATGATGTGCATAGCTCATGAATAAGTCGACTAGGTAAGGATAATGGACTGCCCATTATAAGCCCTGCTTTCTGTTTAAAGAATTTGTTCTCAAATATAAAAAATGGTTGATTTATACACAGCTTAGTGAATTGGATGTATTCTTTGATGTATTCTTCTGTTAGGTTGGTTGATTGTAACCATTTTCTTAAAAAAACTAATAATTTATTCTATGATGTGCTATGAAACATGGCTTTGACATCAAAAGAAACCAGTGTGTATTTGGGGATAATCTTTTATCTTTATCTTTATTTTAATTGACGAGGTTCATGGAGTTTTTTAAACTGAAGCTAACAAATATTTGGTAGTGAATGGAAGTGTAATGATAACCAGTTTGGTAAATGGTAGAACAGAGTATTTATGTTGTTAATAATTGGCCTCATACTTCTCCCAGGTTTGTGGATCTTCGGGAGGCCATACATCCTGCTAAAGATGGGTTGTGGACCTTAATTTTGTAACAATCTGTTTTTGGAATCAGGGTACTGTTTTCCAAAACTTCTTCCATGGATTTAATGCATTTGTTCAATGGGTCTGTTTTGACTTCGACAAATTTGTTACTATTTAACAAATCTTGCATCCTTTAATTGTAGTCCTCTTTATCTAAAATAACAATTTTGTTACCTTTATCAGCCTTTGTGTAAGTAATCTCTTTATTACTAAGAGCTTTTGTAAGTTTTTGATAAGATCTTGGGCCAAAGTTATTATTTTTAATTTCCTGTCTATTTTTTTTTAAGTTTTCCTAACAAAATTTTTATCTTATGTTTAAATTTTCTATTGCCAGCTCTGTATCTGCTAGATAATCATCTAGATTAGAATTTATTGAAATTAAACAAAACAGATTCCAGGCTTAAAGAGAAAAAAAATCTGGTATTCACTAGATTAATAATGAGGATTGTAAAAAAATGTAGGTAGGATAAAGAGAAATATAGTCATTAGATTATAGGAACATTAGGAAAACATCCATTACAAACAAATAGATAAATCGGTTATGGCGGCACATTTTTGGAATTAAAATCATGAAATAGAAAAATGCATCAAGTTATTAAACACTGTTCAACAATCAAAAGAATTAAACATATGGAGAAAAACATGAGAAAAAGCTTATGAATTTTGACATCCCGGAAGCAGACAGCACATTATTCAAGTTTATTACTGGACCATCAGAGTCAACCCAGATATTTACCTACCCAACTTCTATGAATGATCCAAGTCATTTAACAGCAAATGATGTGGACAATTGTTTCACTAAATATGTCCTGAGTAAATCTCATATAAGTGAAGGCATAAAGAAGGTTCTAAATATTTTGACTCAGAAGAGATTATTACAATTATTTTTATATGATAAATTTAACTGAATCCTTTGTTTCTTACTATTCAGATATGTAATGAACCATTTAAGAGCATTATTTTTTATTCTATAGAAGTATTTCATTGCATTCAAAAGCTTTGGGTAGATCACAGAATATTCCACTGATGTGCATTTTATTATTCAATACTATGAAAACTTCATTTATAAATTTGAAAGCTGCATTTTCTATTGATATCCCTTTCACGAAACCAAATTGGTCTTTTACCACAATATTATTACTTTCTAGGTTTTGAACATTACTTTTTAAAATACTTTGGAAAATTGGTTAAGAGCAATATAAGTCTGTAATTCAAAACATGGTGTTTATCTCCTATCTTAAATGAAAATTTAAGTTTTCAGAAAAAATTCTAATCTTAAGTAACTCAATTCATATGTGGTGTAGGGGTGTACATATATACATGGGGCATGCTTTTAAAACTTTGGTATGAGTTTCATCATATCCTGTTGAGATTTTTATATCTTTTGAAAGAGTGAATAATTTTAATTATTACTGATGGTGGTCTTTTAATCTTTTGAAAGAGTGAATAATTTTAATTTTTACTGATGGTGTTGTGCTTTTAATTTTGAATTCAGGAACTTCCATCTAGAAAAAGTAGATTGAAAAAATTCAGAGTTTCCTCTTTCTTCACAAAATTTATATTCAGTTCATTGGTAATGTTTAAGAACAAGTTCACTATTTTATCTGGTCCAATAATTTCTTTGCTTCCTGTTTTTAATGTAATAGTATCTTGGGCTTGAATGTTTTTTTAACTGATCAATGTACTTTTGGTAATGTAGAACTTTTGCTACTCTTAGCTCTTTAGGTATTTTGCAATAATGTTTATAGTGATTTTTTTAGATTTACATAATCAGACCCCTAACTTCGTTGTATAGTTTTCTTTTCTGCAAAATGATTTTTAATTCCTGTAGTAAGCCAACCATTATGAGTATGTTTATTATGAATTTGGCTAAGTTTTACAGGAAAAGTATTTCAAAATGAATTTTGAAAATGTACAAAAAATTATTAAATTTATTATTTATATCAGTAATTAGGCATCATTCCACTATTCTTGTCCGAAGGTTATCATGAAAGATAGTAAAATTTTAGTTGTTTGTGATCTGATATGTTTTATGTACTTTTGTCATTATCATATTCTTTATGCATATAAATTGAGTTTCATGATCAGATAATCCATTAATTAGTGGAGATTGCTTGTAATTTTTTAAAGAGTTTGTTGAAATATCATCAAGTTCTCAGAAAATTGTAGCAAATGTTAAAATGATATTACATATGGCTGACATATTTAATGTAATATTACACTATTGTGATTAAACCCAAGACCATGGGCTAAAACACGGCCAGGATTGATGGATATCTTTGGACGTAAAAATTCTAAGTATGGCTTCCTTTGGAAGGGAAGTAAAGCCATGGGTCCCATGCCGTACATTTACAGCATGATAAAGAATCTCAAGCATGAAAGAAGAGGCCTCTGAGCAAAATTTATCGGCCTTTTCAAACCCAGAATTGAATGGAACACTGATGACTTGAGATGTTACAGAGCATCCATAAATAAACCAAATCAAACAAAAGCACTATTGTGATGGAAGTGTGGGCAAGTTGTTAGACTGCTTGCCTTTCATCAAAGGCAATTCGAGTTCAAACCCAGTGGCTGTAAGTGGGATTTGTGACAGATGAAGCAACTTCTGGGTTGGTTTCCTCAGCCATTCATCCCACCATTCTTACCCTCATTCCATCATCTAGCCTGATGTAGTTTGCCAGTTCCTGGTGCATGAAACTATAAATGGACTATGATTCTGCCCTCTGCTATACTATTGCAGAGCTGGAATGAATTGGAGTTGGCATCAGCACTCTTATTGTAGTATTGTTATTTTTAATAAGTGCATCCAGTCTGACAGTTATATCAAAGGGAAGAATAAAGCCTGCTAAGTCCTATTCATCATCAAAATGAAAATTAAACCATTACAAAAATCACATAAATCCACTTTTTAGTGCTTTATATAGTAATTAGGGGTTATACTTTGGTACCCCACAATATGGAATAACATTTAATAGTGCATTGTGTATGACAGGTCATGATGTGACAAACTATTATAGTACTGCAACGCTTGTCCCAATCAGTACCAATCGCCTTAAACAGTTATATTAATTGATATCATTGTATGATTCAGTTGAACTACACGCTCTTAAAGCTTCATTTACTTTTCATTAATGTATGAAACCAGTTCCATACATTTATGAAAAGTAAGTGAAGCTTTAAGAGTGGGTAGTTCAACTGAATCATACAATGATGTCAGTTAATATGATTAGCTTCACTGTGCAAGTTCCATTTTACATTTAAGTTATATTAATTTCTGTTAACAGCGTGTCCGCTTTTCAATTATTGTTCGACCTCTGTTTAATGGTAGTACTTCTGGATAATTTCAGAAGTGTTAAGAACAAGGGACTGTGACCCATAACATCTACTTATTAGGGAATTTGGAATTTAGTATCTTTGTAAGAAAAGAGAAAACCTATATTATGCCACATAGAGATGAAAGAGAAATAAAAGTTAGATTTTGCTATAGTGAAAGGCAGGTAGAAAAGGTTGTGTTCCATTTTGGAAAGGGAAATGCAAATATTCTTTCCCTTCAGAGGTTTCAAATAGGCAACCAGAATTTCTTCACAATCTTTGTGAAATAATGTTTGCCCTAACATCTCTTTCAGTAAGCATGAATACTCCTTAATTTAAAACATTTTAGAAAAATACAAAGAGCCAAGTTCTTAGTGAAGCACAAGAACACGTTATTTGTTGTTTTGTTATGATGTTCTGCAGTGCACCAGAAGAATTGTGGTAGATAATAAAAGATAGTTTTTTTGGTTGATAATGTGGATGCTATTGCCATTTTTGTTACTAATGTACTAGTATGGATGTTATCATTTAAACATGTTTGCAAGAAAATTTTGTTAGCTAAGATTGAAGCTGTTGGAGGAAGTCGAGCATTCCACATTCAAAACTCTTTAAAATACATTATATTGCAAGGGCCCACTAGAGTCCAACAATGGAATGTAGTTCTTCTTTGTTATGGTTGTGGTTTTAAACATAATGAAAAGAGCATAGTACACATTTATTATCCAAAGATGATACATTTCACTAGTTTAGCCTGTGGACCTCATAGGATAGCAGAAAAAATTTTATTTTCTTCCCTGATGTTGATAGTTTCATATCAAATGAGAAAAAATATTTGGAAAAGCCCTTATAATTACAATTTCTAAATGCTGTGTTTTATGAATACCATGCAATCTATGGGCATGTTAATTCATAAGATGATGGACTGCTACTAGTATGCCATGCAGATGTTAGATGGCAGTTGTAAGCAGAGTGTGTAGCAAAAGGACAGTTCATTTTCTGTCAAGTAGAGAAAGATGTGGGCAAGATGAACCGCATGGTTTTTATGGAAGGAAGGCATCAGAACTGCAGATACTCATAAACCTTTAACTGAGAATGTGATCAATTTCCTGCACAGAAGATTATTTACCACTGGCCAATGGATTTGCCAGTGGCAAGGAATCTGCACACAAGAAGTGAGTACTGGTTATCCATCAACATCATGGTCTCCCAGGAACATTATGACTGATAGGCACACAATCTTTGACGAGTACAAGGTTAGACAGGCCTCAAGTGTGCACACATTGGGTTCCTTGAAACGTGACATAGGCAAAGAAGGATTGATTGATTGATTGATTTATGGATGCTCTTTAACATCTCAGGTCATCAGCGTCCCATTCAACTCAGGGCATGAAACGGCCGACAAATTTTGCTCAGAGGCCTCTCTTTCAGGCTTGAGGTTCTTTTTCGTGCCGTAAATGTACGACACGGGACCCACGGCTTTACTTCTCTTCCGAAGGAAGCCATACTTAGGATTTTTACGCCCGAAAAAATTCATCGGTCCTGGCCGGATTCGAACCCGCGATCTTGGGTTTAGGAGGCAAGTATGGTAACCACTACACCACCAGGACCGACTGCAAAGAAGGACAAAAGGATTAAAGTCTGTTGTTGCCTACTGGAAATGCATAATGAAGATCCATATTTTTTTTAAAGAACTAGGTGACTGGTGATGAGTCATGGTGTCATTACCACACACCAGAGAAGAAAGTTAAATCCATGAAATAGAAACATGCGGGGAGTCCTAGGCCCAAGAAATTTCTTCATGCTGCTCCATCTGCAGGCTAGCTGATCATAATCTTTTAGGACACTTCAGACATATCATTTCATCTCATGATCATCAGTGTCCACTGCCTGTGGTGCCTCAGTAGTAAAAATGAGCATTAAACACTTACTTTACTGAAAGAACGACTGTCAACAGCAAGGTGTGCTGCAAGACCCTTATACAGCTTAGATGCAGGATTCAGCAATGGTGAAAGGGGTCATGGCCAATAGGAGTGTTCCTCCAACTTGACAATGCATGACCCCAAACCAGCAACATTATGATCGCAAAGTTGGCATCAACTGGATTTGTTATTGTGCTGCATCCAGCATATTTACCAGATCTTGCTCCGCTAGATTATTCCTTATTTGACAACATGAAGCACTTGCAACAATGGGGAAATTTAGGCAGCTGTCAACAAATGGTGGCATTGTACTCCCAATCAGTGGTTTTGCAATGCCATAATGAAGTTACCCAAGAAGATAGCAATGGTGAACTGATGATGGGGAGCATAATGAAAAACCCCATGGTCATTGAGCCATAATAAATAAATTACAAAAAACTACTATTGTGAATCATTTCCGAATAGAACTCATAAATTTAAAAATAAATGGCACCTGAAGTAATTCTACTCTCACTATCTGTAACTAACACAGTGGAGAACTTGACTGAAAGCTGTGCTATACTCTGCTGAAAATTGTGATCTTATTCATAAAATTGCCAACACCCTTGAAAATAAAGAGAGTGCAGTGATTAAAGATGTCAAATCACATATATTGGAACAACTTTATATGTTGGAATCATCAGATGTAGATAGGCCTAAGGTCCTGGAACAAGTCAAAAAGTTATTGCAGTAATTAAATTAAACAGGTGGACTCACTGCTAAAAGGGAAAAAAACTCCAATTTTACAGAAAATTGTAAATATGTGCAAGTTTGTAGGATAGGATGCTTAATTGCATAAATACAGGGACTCAGTATAGTTACATTGTGAACATCTCACACCCCATACTTCCACTAAATGACAGTATTCTTCCAAAACAAGCCATGCTTAAATGAGTCAAATATGACATTTTAGGAGTGTAGATGTCATTTACTCATCACAACGTATTAATAAGTATAAAAATTGTAGTTAAGTTTCTTTAAATTGCATTTGTAATTAAAGCTGAATAAGTAGGTTATTAAGTTAATCAGAAAATATCATTTAGGTTGAGCAAAGATTTAGTTGATTGGTTGCTGATGTCAGTGCTTGGAATGTAATAAAGCTGAACTTAACTCACCTGATTTCTCATTATTAACCACTACAAAATGTATTTTCTTCATCATGTCACAATATGTTGTATGTTTATTTGTTTATTGACCACTTTTAAACAAATGGACAGATTGGAGAGGAAGAAGCATCCCTTATTCACATGGTCTACTTGTGCATAATTTTATGTCATTGGACACCTAAGTATAAATGCTGGTCATGATCATATCACTTCAACCCATATAATGGATTGAGAATATTCAATATTGAAGTGTATTTTCATGCCATTAATATTAACATCACAAATCCTTAAACTAGTGCTGTACTGCAGATCACTGTGGAATATTTTAGCTAATACTGTAAAGTTCCATAATAGCAGGTGCTGTAAGTTGATTTTTCAATCTTCTAAATTCCACAGTCTTCCTTAGGAAGCAGCATTTTCTGTGAATGGGTCAAATGAGACTTGTTGCAAAAGCTTTTGATGTGAAGTGAATAAAATTTTGAATTATTGGAAAAAAGTTTATCTTAATCATTATAGTAAATTTTCACCGCAATAAATTAACAACTAAATGCCTTTCAGAAGGCTTTAAGAGATTTTCTCCAAAATAATTCCTTAATGCACTTTTAACTATATCTTATTATTATTATTATTATTATTATTATTATTATTATTATTATTATTATTATTATTGTTGTTGTTGTTGTTGTTGTTGTGGTGGTTGTTGTTGGTATTATATTACTTTTCCAAAATATCTGTCTTCACTGTAGAAAATGAGTTGTAATTGCCAGATGCTAGATCTAGAGTTTAAGATGAATGTTCAGTCTTCTGGAAACAATATCATTGCCGCTTGCTGCCAACAGGATTCAAAACATTGTGTGTGCAAAATAGTTTTTATATGAAAGCCCTGTTTTTTCACTATAACCTTCCCAACAGTAGGTGAATGGGCTGGCACATAGTTGAGAAGAGAGTAAATTCAAGGAATTGATATTCCTCATCTCTTCTCTATAGTGCATCACACATCAATACAGGAGTGTAATATTTAGAATTATGAAGAATTCCTTTCCTTAAAGTCAATTGTGAGAATTTCTTAGCTCTCTCAGAAGGCTTTTGTAATTATCTCAGTGGACTGAATGGTTTTGGCTTTTCCCAATATTGCTTCATCTGGTTTGTACAATTCCAGGAATCCCTTCTACAGAAAGGATCATAATAAAGGACCACATTTATCCCTTGACATTCAGCATTTCTCTAACAAAGCTCTAAAAATATTCAGGAACAAATTTTAGATGTTCTTTTTAAACTGCAAAGAAAAGATAAGGCATCACCTTGCACTGATCTTTATCAGGAAAAGTTTCTTAAGAATGACATGAAAGTTGATTTCTGTAGAAAGTCCCAACCATATTGAGACTCTATCAGTAAACAGTTTCTTAAGTAAGCCAATCATCATGATCATCTTTGATGCTCTCTCCACCCAAATAAAACTGATTGCTCATTCATCACAATTGAATATAGAAGAGAAGTGTTCCCATAAACACCATTCATTTGCCAATTAATAGTACATCAAGAAATACATTCTTTGGTGAAGAGCTTTACATGGTATAGTACACACTTTTCAAATTTACTACCACTTAGCATAGTATGTTTGTCAATTAAGTGCTTTCAGCTGACTGACACATGTAGGGAGTTGAAACTAATGGACTAAATTCCCCATAGATGTTACTATCTATTAAATATAGCATTTTAAATTTGTGCAAATTTTGTAGATCAGTTGAAAGCTTTGGAACCTGCCTAATTTTTTTACCTTATTTTATATTTCTCTCTTAATTTCTTAAATCGCATTATATATAATATTAAAATGTGTGAGAAAAATTATATCAGTAATGGGGGTGGGGGAATCCAATACAAAGAAGTTAGAAAAATAAGTAATTATGTACTAGAATACCTAGGACCAAGGCTTAAGAAGTAAAAGAGGGATATTGTGTCTTTCAGACTATTGTTAAAGAATTTATGTTAAAATTTTTTATTTAATAATCATTTAGTTATGTCTTCTAAAAGAAATAGGTGCATAATCATGGAGTTAAAAAGCTGAGCAAAAATAAAAATTTAAACTTATTTTATATTTGAACTACTCAAACAAGAGTACAGAATGGACAAAATAACAAGGAATAGCATGAAATGGAAACAAACAATTTTAGGTTTAAGTCACAAAGAAATATAGGCAGTGAATGGATACCAAAATAAGTGTATTTATAAACACAGAAAATATTTAGATATTCAAATAAATGTGTGTATGTGTGCATGCATGTGCATGTGTGCATGCTTATACTTGTGCATACCACTGGTCTTTACTTTTACTTGTATCTTAAAAGCATCCTAGTTCAAACAAACACCTATCAACAGATTGAATTGTAGTATGATGTGAAAAATTTCAATTAGGGAATCTTTCTCTGTAGATCTCAGCAACACTTACAGCATAACCTCTTGCTTCCCCATAAACAGATGCAAGTTCAGAAAAATAATAACTATTCTCCATATTTTCAATTTTATGAGTTATTTTGTTTTGTACATTTCGGTTTCAAAACAAACAACTGTTGCACAAAACAATGGCATCTCTCACATTAAGAATAAAGATAGAATTGCAACTTTGTTTTAAACAACTGAATTCCTATTAGCACACCAATGTAGTTACGTGCAATCATGTGTTTAGCCTGAAATTCTGTAGATTATTTAAATGATAAATTGTGAAAGTACTGCTCATTGGTTATTAACAACCAGGTTTATTTTAATTACAAAGAAGATTTGAAGTCATTCATATTTGTAAACATGTTACAAACTTTAATGCTATTTATCTTTGTTATGAATTTCTAAGTACCAAATTGTAATTATTCAATAACCCATAATTTTTACTTTTTATATTTCTGTGACCCTTAGGTTTCCTATCTAAAATTACTTGTCTAAGACTTCTCTACTACAGTAAAAATATTTTGGGTATTGTTAATTAACACCTGTATATAATAATAATAATAATAATAATAATAATAATAGTAATAATAAATTAAGTAACTCGTAAGGCACATTATAATGACAAGCACTAGAGAAGCAGAAAATAAAACACTGAAATAGCTCAATATTTTGAACAGCTTGTGTTCTTCAGAGTCACAAGACAACTGAATATGATAAAAGCAGATATTGAATCTCAAAGATAATATAATGAGTAGAAACAATTATACTACAAGGGAAAAATTTTGGGGAAGGGGGGAAAATAAGTAAAAGTAATAAATTAATAACAGAAAAAAATAAATAATAAAAATAATAAAGTAAAAGGAGCAAGATTAACAAGTAAGATTTAAAACCAATAGTGTATGTTTATGCAAAAATATTGTTCCTACCTCTCTATCTCTGAGGTAAATTTAGGGATATGGGTTGGCAAGACATGAATAAATGTTATATGAAATTATATACAATTTGAATTATATCATTTTCTGGTGTACCTGGAACCAAGAAAGTATGTTTTGTTTTGCAGGCTATTGGTGGCACAGTGTGTGGGACAGAATGTTAATGGAGACCGCCTGACTCTTCGACATACCACATTGATGCCTAATATACATGGGCTTGCAGCACTAATAGCTCTCATATTTACTCCGTATGCTGAACTAAGGTAAAATAAGTATATATAAAGAGAAGGCCATATAAAGTCTTTTCCTACCACCATGGGTGGTCAAAGTCGTTAAGGTGTAGACACGTAAACGGAAGGTCTGGGGTTTGATTCCTACCAGGACCGCACTCCATGACAGGTTTTTTCCAGATTTTCCCAGTTCTCATAAATGGCAAATTCTGGGGAAATACCCTAAACTTAGGCCTGTAACGCTTCCTTCCTTAAGAAATCCCAATTTATCATTTCATGTATCATCAGTGTCCACCTCTCATGATATCTCAGTAGTAAAAACAGACATTAATCACTCTTAAAAAAAAAGTCTTTTCCCATCAAATTGTACACCTACAAAGGATGCCCATTCATAGAATGTCAAATTTTTTAAATGAATTATTGGCATGAAATAAGGAAACACATGTTTTTTATATATAAACAATGTATACAGTTTTTTTCACACTAACTCCATTCACTTACATAATCCGGAAAAAAGAACACTTCAGAAATATTCGCTTAAAACAAATTGATAAATCAGCAATAGCAGCGCACTTTTGGAATAAAAATCATGAAATTAAATCAGAGATAACACTACTTAAACAACTTCATAATGCAATAGAACTTTCCACTTGGGAAAACATTTTCATTACAAAAAATAAGGATAATTTGATGAATTTCGATATCCCTCCATTGGATGAACTCAGCAAATTCCTAATAGAACCAACAGATGCCGCCACAAGAACATCAAGAGACCCAACCGCCACATTTAACAACAGTTTGTCAACAGGCTGAAGATGGGAGGGATCGCTCCCGAAACATATGTTCCAAATTTATGTAAGTGAATGGAGTTAGTGTGAAAAAAACTGTATACATATGTATACATATATATATATATGTATACATATGTATACATATATATATATATATATATGTATACATATGTATACATATATATATATATATATATATATATATATCACTCCATTGTCAACAGCTTCGTAAGTACACTTATTTGAGTTACATGTTTTTTAATTTCCACCATTTCAAATTATTTGTTTACTTATGCCTATTTGAAATTATTCAAGTTATGCACACATTGTAATATGAAATTGCTTGGTACTCTTAAGTCTGTATATATGTAGTTGAGATTTGGTGTACTTAAATGGTAAAATACATTATTTTTTACTGCTTTAGGCCTAGCAGTAATAAATTCAAAATTTGGCTTGGATTTTTAATATTTATTTCAAAACAAAAAAATTGACATCAACTTGACAAATAAAAAATGTGGGGGGGGGGGAAAACGTACATATTCCCTGATGTATTATCTGTAAACTAATGCATTTGAAAATATGGAATCTATATAAGCACATTTGCAACAATTTTTGTGGAAGCTTGCTTGCACTTGCAGTCCCTGGTTAAGGAACTATTTGCATATGTGTGTGTGTGTGTGTGTGAGTGTGCACGAGCACTTGTGAAGCAAGCCAGTGAAAGTTGCAGGAATTCCCATTGAATGTAATATCTTATAACTCCACTGAACAACAAATATGGAGTCGTCAGTGAAATGATTAAAGCTTATAGAAACAGTAAACTTTTTTAAATTTATTTACTAAGTTGGCAGCTCAGCTGATAGGGGAACCTTCTATAATGCTGCATGCTTATACATGTCTTCATCACAGACAGAGTTCAAGCAAAGGGGTTATTGCAGATAAATGAAAAAAAAAATATCAGTAGGGTTTGAATTTCATGGAGTGAAGATCATGTGAAGTGACTTTAACAACATGGAGTGATGGTAAAAATTATGTAAGATATGACAAGTGCTTAAATGATAAGTATTAATCACTCTTTTAAGGAAAATACACTAAGATGTGCAAGTCATGATTGTTGATAAAGTCAAAGCAGAGTCTTTGGATGTACAAATAAGATTAATGTCAAAAATATTTTATTAACTTTTGGGTAAGTGAAGCATTATGTGAAGTGAGTGGCTCTTGCGACAGTAAACATAAATCAAGTAAAAGCAATACAGGCAAAGAAATGACAGTTCCAACAATACTTTGTTGGGTAGTTCTTTGAATGTGCAAAACATTAGTAATATTGAGAATAAGATTTTAGTGTCATTAGAAGAATTCCTGTCAGTAAAAGAAATTACAACAAAAACAATACCTCCAAAAAAAATTTCAGAAAATGACAACGTAGCAAAGAAAAAATATGAAGATATGCTTCAGCATCCACTGAAAAGTCAATGATATTAATGGCAAATTAATCGAATGCTTGATAAGATGGTTAAATAGTAACATTTAACAATTTTTTTAAATTATACACTTTTTAATATAAAGAGATAAAATCGTATATCTGACTTGAATATTTATTATTAACACAAGAAAAAGTATTATAATACAATTACACTCATCTATAGCACATTTTTCTAATAAGTGAATTTTCTGGAACATATTCTTATTTTGTTTTAAGAAATTAAAAAATTCAAAGCAACTGTATTTCAGATTTATTTTGGTAAGCAACTATGCTTTCAATGTTTTTACCTTTATTTTTGTTTTTTCTGGCGTTCATATTTTGTTCTTGCTAGCAAAAACTCTTTAAACAGGAGCATTAAGCTCTGCAGTGCTAATCCAAATTCCACATTTTAAAAATTTTAACAAATTATAATTTTTGACAGAAGAAGTGCTGAAACAGTTCCACCCACCCCCAGATGGGTATCTGTTCCATCTTTATTCAATGAGTAGCTTTGTTTATAAAATTCAATTAATATTTCAGCATCATTCCATTTTGGGTCACTGTAGAGCAAGATCTGTTCAAACTAATCACACATTTCATACTTCTCAATCAAGTGTTTAACACCTATTTTAACTACTGAGGCACCGCAGGCAGTGGACAATGATGATACATGAAATAAAATGGTAAATTGGTTTTTTGAAGGGGGTAAAGGAAGGAAGTGTTCTAGGCCTAAGCTTAGGGTACCTCCCTAGCATTTGCAATTTATGAGGACTGAGGAAAACCTGGAAAAAATCTGAATCAGGGAGGGTGGTCCTGGTGGGATTGGAACCTCAGGCTTCCCACTCATGAGTATTGTCATTAATGATCTCAGCCACCTGTGGCGATATTTTTAAATGTGATTGGTTGCTGGTGGCTTTGGGGTGCTGATATTTAACATTTTTTCCCTAGATTCCCAATATAGAGACTTTTAAATATTTGAATCATAAAAGTTACTAGCAACTTTTTGGAAATCCTCTACTTTCATTGCCCCTAATCTTGTAAATATAAAGCACATTTAACAGTACATGGAATAAAATTGTTCACTTTTTCTAAAGCATACTTACTTTCAAATGGACATGCCATAGCTACTGTTGTCTGTTGTTAAGTCACCCTTTACCTCAAAACTGCCTAATGGAAAGGTGTAGCCTGATTATGCAGAAAAAGGATAGGTTTACACAGTGGGTTTTTAAAAAAGATCTAATTATCATTGAACATTTTTCCTGACTAAGAAAATATGACCTCAGTGCTTGGGAAAATTCAAGTAGGTACTCTACCAAATGGTGTCATTAATTCCAGGTATCTAGTATTACTGTAAGCAGGTAGTTTCTTATATTCAACCTCAGAGAAACTGCAAAAATACTTTTTAACAATTCTACTCTGACAGTATATGTATGAAAATGAAAGTAAATTTTGTGAATAATCATTTCAGCGCTAATTGGCAAACAGTAAGCAACAGTTATGTTGTGCATAATATATGCTGCAAATCCAATGTCAAGAATTTCACAATTTACTGTAGAAAATATCAGCAGTTTCCTTGCCAAAATTACTATGATATTATCACCCCAGAATGCAATTATCTTGCTAGTCAAATTGCTTTTTGCAAGCACATTAAGAAGGTAATTGGGACCAATTTCTGCACTATTGCCGATTGTTCATCAATTTCCAAAATTTGAACATGGACATTATCTAAGCATAACTGAAAATGTTCTTCCCATGGTTAGAGGCATCTGTAAAAACTTTAAGAAAATTTACTTAATTCTTGTTCCAATAATTCACATATATGCTCACAATTGCTTCACACTTTGTGTGACCTCAGAAAAATTTCAGTTCAAACCAATTTTTCACAAATTTTGATGCAAAATCATTTAAGAAAATTTTATTTACCTCAATTGCATGATATCCCGATATTATGCCCAAGCAGCCAATTGGAGTTTTTCATCTGTTGCTGAAGTTGACGAGAAAAATGTAGTTACAGTTTGACATGATACTGCAGCAATTTTTGCTTTTTCATGTTTATGTGATTTCAAGTGTTGTTCAATATAATTTTGTCTACCATGGGTCACAGCAAACTTGGTGTAAATGGTGTAACAAATGTCAGAATTAGTAGTATGCATATTCTTTATAAATGTGTATACATAACAGAAATTAAATATGCATATTTTATATGTATTATTGCCAGTAATTCTATTACAGTTTGACTTTTTATTTACATAAGACTTGTTTCACTATGACTCACAACAGAATGTACTTGTCACCTCTGAAAGAATGGATGATGAATTGCAAACTGCCTTTGGAAAGTGGACATGTGTAGGAATGATGCTGGGGCAAGGATCTTTGGGAAATCCCCAACAAGGTGCAAAGAGTTTGTAAATAATGTAAATAACACTCCCAGGGTGAGAATCCTTTCTTTGATTTCTTTGGCTGTGCGACTTTACACTTTGAGTTTGGTTTCATAACAATGCACGCCAATAACAGTACCATTTATGGATTAAAATATTTTGGTATTTACTAAAATTATTATCCACAAGTAAATAAATGAAAAAGACAAGCAAATTAGCACTTCTAACTAAATAGGACAGATAGGCATCCCTACGGAACTGTCTGGACACTGGAACAGATCACCCATTTTCACTACTGAGTTATCACAGGCAGTGAACAATGAACTGAAATGATAAATTAGGAAAGGAATTTTTTTATATTGGAAGCAAGCATTTCAGGCCTAAGTTTAGGGTACCTCTCTGGTATTTGCCAGACTGAGGAAAACTTGAGGGGAAAAAAAATCAGTAAGGGAGAAAGTTCTGCCAAGATAGGATCCTACATTAGCAGACATTGCTATTGTAGAGGGTGAGTACCAAACTTCTTATTTAAGTTGTAGTAAAATGGTTAAGCATTGAAATGCCATGTGTTCAGAGAAGGAGATGCTGCCAGTAGTGCGGAGGTCATTCTGCAGCTTAGCCAATTTGCAAATGTATACTGTTAAGAATCTCAGATCAGGGAGTTTCTTAAGAGAGTAATATTCATTTTCTGCAACTAACAGTTGCTGTCAACAGTGAATAGAAACATTTGGTATTTATGTTAAAGACAGTAGCTGAAATGGTTTTGTATTCTGTGCCAGAAAACATTAGATCATTGATTGAGCATTTGTACTTCTGTATTAAATGCATTAATGAAAACAGAAAGATATTTGAAGTTGGAGAAAATAATTAGCAAGAGACTTTTAGAGACTGGGTTAGGATGAGAATCAAGGATATAGATAGATAGGCGATGTATGCCGTATTGCGAGAGAAAAGTTCCTTGATACTATATCAGGAATTAAAGGAGGATAGTAGCAGGGAGGAATATATTTACAATTGTAATAAGAAAGAAAGGAAAGGACTAGCATTTTTAGATTAGGAGTATGAGAGATCAAAACATATAAGAAGAAATTTTAAGCAGAGTGTTTGTCCAGTTTGTATGGGAATGGAAAGTGCTGCATAAATATTGTTTGAATGAGTGTAGGCAAGAAATGGAGAAATGGGTGCAATTGTGAATAAAGAACATTTTTGGGGATATGTCTCAAATGAGCAATTCAGGTGATTATTATATAGAGTTAAAAATAAGTGGATGTGGATGATCAACAAATGAGTGTCTTGTGATTTGTTAAATTAGTTTTAAAAATTTTGGTACTCATATAATATGTTTAGTGTATAATAATTAATCAGCAAATGCAGCTTTCAATTGAAGCTCTTTTTTGGAATTTCATTAGGAAACTACTGACAAACTGAAGACAGAGGTTAGCAAGAATGTAGATATTACACAGGGTACTGTAATTATTCATATAAGAACTTTCGAAAAATATTTTTATTTTTAAAAAATTCTGTTGGAACTCACACAGTGAAGCTTATTAAATGTAAATTATATCTTAATCTGTCGTCTAACACCCTTATACTTCACTTATTTTTGAATATGGTGGGACCACTTTTGAAGAGATATCCTCTCCATCTTCAACCAACTTGACGACTGGCACGAGAAACTAACATCTATGAGGACCTGTGGCTCCATCCTGGTAGTGTTTTTTTCTTTATAAACTGGAAATTTGTATTACATTCTCCTGTAATGTTGAAATTCATAAGATGATTCCTATGTTTATGAATGTAAATATTCTCCCATGTGTCCAATTCTGTATGTCCGTGTGCTTATTTAAGTAACTTTATTTCTATTTTTATGTCGTGATTATCTTTCCAAAAATAGTGTGCCACTGCTGACCTATCACTGTTTGTACTTAACATTCCTGAGATGTTCCTTTAACCGTGTTCCAATGTTCCTTTTAGTTTTTCCAATGTATTTCTTATCACATTCTTTACATGTTATTTTGTAGATGCCTGACTTTTTCTCCTGTGAAATGTTATTAAAACTGTTGTCCACTAAAGCATTTTTCAGAGTGCATCTGTTAACAGGTGCCAGTTTAAGGTTAATATCTTTAGACTTTTTTTGGAATTTATTCATAGCTATTGGATGGTAGGTGAATTTTTTAAAAACCAGTCTCTCTTTTTCAGTTAATAGTGTGGTGGTATTCTTGATCAATTTCTTCTTTAGGAATCTAATAAGTTTTTTGTTTACTAAATTTTTAACAAAAATTTAGTAAACAAAATCATCCAGTAGCTATTAATAAATTCCAAAAAAAAAATTTAAAGATATTAACATTAAGTTGACACCGGTTAACAGATATACTCTGAAAAATGCTTTAGTGGACAACAGTTTTAATAACATTTCACAGGAGAAAAAGTCAGGTATCTGCAAAATAACACGTAAAGAATGTGATAAGATATACGTTGGAAAAACTAAAAGGAACTTACGAACATGGTTAAAGGAACATCTCAAGAACATTAAGTACAAACAGATTGATAGGTCAGCAATGGCACACCATTTTTGGAAAGATAATCACGACATAAAAAGAGAAATAAAATTACTTAAAGAAGCACAGGGACATACAGAATTGGACACATGGGAGAACATTTACATTCATAAACATAGGGATCATCTTATGAATTTCAACATTACAGGAGAATGTAATACAAATTTCCAGTTTATAAAGAAAAAAACACCACCAGGATGGAGCCACAGGTCCTCATAGATGTTAAGTTTCTCGTGCCAATCGTCAAGTTGGTTCAAGATGGAGAGGATGTCTCTTCAAAACTGATCCCACCGTATTTAAAAATAAGTGAAGCATAAGAGTGTGTTAGATGACAGATTAGATAAAATTTACTGTAATTATGTTTCAATAATTTTATTTTGTATTGTTTCATAAATTAGAATAACAATAATTATTTAATTGATATTATTGTATGATTGGCTTCACTGTGCCAGTTCCAATTTACATTTTAATTTTAACAATAATTATGTTTAATTTAAAATTTAGTAAATAAACTTATTGTAAAACAAATTCTATTTTGTGGGGGATCACACCTAAAAATGGCCAGGGCCAAATAGGTGGACTTCTTGTAATTATTTTTTATCTTAGCATTTCAGTAAATATAGCAATTAATGAAAATATCTAATATTGCACATAAATAGCAAACCAAGAAAGTAGAGGTTTGAATTGACAGCATATTATCAGGTGACTTGTAGTTTTTCATCACTGTTAAGAAATTTAGACATGTGCTTATGTAATTTTGATCATACAAATATGAAAACTTATTACTTCTTAGTTTCTAAAAAAGGAATAATGATTTAAAATTATTAAAAATGAAGAGGTATTTCAATAGTGTTCTACAAAATTTGTCTTCTGTTTACAGAACGGATGAGAATAGGACGAAGCTTACAGGTGTGCTTTGTGGCCTTGGGTATGATAAGACTAACATGAGACCTTTGTTCCCTGATCATGATATGGAAATCACATTTGACACAGAGATCACTATGACAGATTTGGTTCAGATTAATCTAATGCGCTATTGGATGAACAATGCTCTGTACATTGAGCCAGATGAAGAGCAACCAGAGAGGGGACCCAAGGAGTTTGCTATGTGCCAAAACAAAATGAAAGAGTATCTTTTCATGTAAGTAGTTTGACTCCTATTGATTATTATATTGTAGTGTTTTTGAATTACATCTCATTAATTTCATGCTTCAATATTTTTTCCAATATTTTCTGCCTGAAATTTAACTAGTACTTTTTATGTATACAATTTTAACCATAGGAGATTGAAATCCTATCTATGTAAAATCAACTAAAAGGTAGAAGTAATTCATTCTGGTAAACAAGTATGTCTTGAAGTAGCATTAATGTGAAATTATAATCACATTTGTAATGACTAATGGCCAATGGGTTAGAGATAAAAATGCATGTAGTAAACTGACAAATTGTGCATTTATTTTAAATTTATATGCTCTAGGTTAAAACAACATACAAAAAAATAGAATTAACTTATAGAGGCTAAAGCATAACACAAAATAAGAGACATTTATACTGATGCCAAACCAGAATAATAAAAAGAAAATACACAATACTAGTTCATGAATCATTCATTAACACTGTTGAATGAAATCATAGAACATACCTCAACATTTTGTTCTGTCATTCGTGTTCTCCTGTCACAATTAAATTGTATTTAATGAAATATCTTTCAGCATCTACACTGTTGGTAGGACCCCCCAAATACATTGCAGAGTTATTTGGACAAACTCTGGGTATTTGAGATTAACATGCTAACAGCATTCGTAGGCAGTCTACATCTTTATTTTTCTGCATATTTTGTACCAGCTGTGAATGAAAATATTCATATTCCTCAACAAAACTATCCACATTAACAGCCCCAAAAAATGGAATCTTTCTTTTACTTTCACCTAAATTATTCAAATTATTGACAACATTCGGCCAGCAGTGACAGGATTAAAAAATTACCCACTTCTTAAAAAAATAAACATTTGTAGCATTTTCTTCTATGTGACTGCTCAACTTTTTGTTGCAATTAAGCATACACTGCATAAACATGTTTTACAGTTTGCTTTTTACATTTTTTGTAAAAGAGTCTATGGATTGTAACATATCTGTGGGTAACCATCCTCCAGCACACATTTTCAGCACAGCGCATAAAGTTAACAACTCATTCCATATCTTAAGTGCAAAAGGATAGGAAGAGCCCTCCAACTGGGTAATTAATTTACCAATTTTGATTGAAATCTGAGTCACAAATTTAGCCTAAAACTACTTCAAAATAATTACATTCATTGTTAGACATGTTTAGGAGGTGTGAAGTACTGCTATTTAACAAATTTTCATCCAAAGATAGAAAAAAAAATTTTAAAGCATCTAAATACCTATTAACATATTCCACAGATTGAAACCCTGAATTCCAGTGTGTGAGCACAGGGAAAGAAAATACTACTGCTGGAAGATTTTGATAATGTTCCTCAAGAAAATTCAAATAAGCACTTTTCATTCTTCTTGAATGTAAGAAAGTCATTTTCCATTTTGATACAAAATGGTTTAGTTGTTGCATTTCTTTTAAAATTACATCTCCAACTTAGTTAACTTTTTAAACTTTTGTGCGCAAAACATTGAAAATGTAAAAGATGGTCATCAATTATAGTCTGCAGTGCTCTAAAGCATGTCCCCATGTATCAAGCTGAATCTGATACCAACCCAACTACATTTTCAAGATGTTATATTCTTTCAAAGTATCAGTGATTGCCCTGCTACATAATACCATTTGCTTTGTCAGGAAAGCTGCAACTACCTAGAAATATATCCTGATTTGCTTTGTTGCACATTGTTCCAAATAAAACCATGAAAACACATCTTCCCTGATGATGGACTTTCCTTGTAAGCAATTCTTAATCTCAGCTTTCATTGCTTCATATTCACATTCACATTGCAATGTAGTTGCCTTTGGAAGAACTCCTGATCCTGGCATATACCTGAGTGCAGAATTGAAATAAATTAGCTAAAACAACTTAAGCAGAAAGTCTCTACAACGCTACAGTAATTAATACTTTTAATATTGGGCACTTAATATGGATTAGTGTCATTTTAGACCCCTAAATTTAATTAAGTTGTTTAGTTCTTATTTTATTTAGCATACTACTTAACATCTTTGCTAAAGGGTAAATGCAGAAATGACGCTAAATCTATGGGTCTTTTCATTTTTAAGAATCAGATAAAATTAAATACATGGTATACAAACTTAAAATATGGTACTTACTTTGACAAGTACTCAGAAAAGCTGGATGGTCTACATTGTAAAGAGGGTTGTTAGTCTCCAAAAACATCTTAATTATATTTTGAACTAAACCACTTTTCCAAATTTTGCACTTTTCACTTTATTGTTCATCATTTGGATGGTGGCTTGTTGCTTTACTCCACATTATTCCTCTTCTGATTTTTTGTTGCAACTATCTTTTGCACTGATATGCCCCTAACTTTTGATATGTTGTCTAAAACTTCTTTCTTCTGCCAATCCAGGCGCTGATTACACAATTTACACATTAAAATTTCACCATCACTGACATAAAATCTTTTCCTGTTTATAATTTTCTGCCCATTGTTTTACCAACATTTTCAACCTCACCACCTTAGTGCTTGTTGACTTGAATTATGTAAAGAGAATGAAAGATACAAAACTTTGTAAAATATGTGATGATCGAACAATGAGATTTGAAAGGTTTCACTTTGCAAGAGGAGTACT
The DNA here is from genome assembly GCA_030762175.1 of Metallyticus violacea. Classification (NCBI taxonomy): domain Eukaryota; kingdom Metazoa; phylum Arthropoda; class Insecta; order Mantodea; family Metallyticidae; genus Metallyticus; species Metallyticus violacea. The sequence goes on from CM060842.1 coordinate 128,500,362, forward strand.
TTCAGCTTTCCAGAATGGTGGTGGGCAAGTACATCATAAACATTCCAAGGATGTACACAATGGCATTTGGAAGGGTTTACACTTAACAGAAGGGGTATTATACTTTCTGCTTTCCACATTGGTGGCTATCAAGTGTGTCATAAACATTCCAAGGATGTACAAACTGCTTATTTGAGTTTAAAGAAAAAAATTAAAAAAAATAGTTTTATTTGAAAAAAATGGTCGAGTTCACATTTACATTGTATTTTGAATCAATTTCGTATTTTGATTGCACTCTATTGCATTTGCATAAAATCATTCCTGTTCATCATCCAAGAAACTATTTAAAATATTTTCTGTACCGTTATATGTTCTTACTGTAATATTATGTAGCTTCCAGCCATGCACTCCATATCATTAAAACAGGTACTGGTGGCAGGGACAGATTTGGACATTTTTGTTTGTAATCATTTACTGAGCTTGCTTTTAAAAACCATTTTTGACTTAAGAGATTAATTGTATAAAATATAGTGAACTTTTGTAACAGTGGTGTCAATTATTAGCATTTAAGAGATTAAGTTTATTTTTGTGAACTGATTTCTGTTTCTTCTGCTACCTGGTGAAATACTTCTGCAAGAAAGTAATGTGTATTAAATTATTCAGGGAAGGAAAAAAAGAAACCTTTCAATAGTTCAGTGCACATTCCTGCATCTGCATAAAGTATGTGTGCAATGTGTACAGGCTTCTAATGCCATCTCACTTGCCCAATCAAGGCATTGGATTTTGCACATGGGCTGTAGAATGCACTAGCATAGTTCATTTGTAACATGTGCACCAATAATTGCAAACTACATCGCACTAAGTGATGTGGTGTATATGGAGCCGAGATGATGATGGAGCAATGACAGAATGGGTGACAGGGGAAAACAGAGTATCCAGAGAAAACTTACCGAGGTGCCACTTCATACACCACAAACCCCATTTAGGCCACTTGGTTCTAACACTTTTTCATCTTTTACATCATCATTTACAACATTTACAACATACAGTAGTTTCAGACCAGAATTTACAAAATAAGCAACCAATATTCAGCATGTAATTTTTCAGAATCTTGGAAAATATGAAATAAAATTATGGTTTCTAGAACTTAGAAGAGATTAAAAATTATGATATTTATCTTCGTCAATCTTTATAATTAAATTAAATTTTATACGCTCCATCCTAATGCATCAGCAGTTTTATTTACTGATATCCATGTAAAAATATCTTCTGTTTTGATCTTAATTTCATTGAGTTTGGATTGTGTTTCAAGGAATTTTTTCTGATAGTGGACTTGGAAAGTATTGTTAATACTTTTGATTACATTCAAGGGAATGTAGGCAGCTGCAAATACATTACATATGTCAGAATACAATTTATTTTCTCTTACTGCAGCATGGATTATGTTAGCAAAATTTGTTTAGCCCCTGCCCAATTCTGTGTTAGCTTCCTCATGCTTCACTAAATGACTCTTCTTATCTGCAGCAACCTAAAAAGATACTTTGTATAAAATATATCTACATTCTTTGGACATACTTAAAACACTGGTGGTTTAAAAATTATGTTTTAGACCATTCTTTTTATAAAGAAATGCCAAATTGTGTTCCTTTTTAGACTACTATGGGCATAACTATACAAAGACACTGATTGACTGACTAACTGGCTGACTGTCTGAGTGAGTGATAGAAAGAAAGAAACAAATGTTGAGACCAAATATCAATATTTATGGAAGAACAATACATTAATCTAGGCATACAGCTGTGTGTATACACATGTGTGTGCAGCTTGAAATATATTTATTTTTACTTATGTCTTATTAAATTTTAAAAATAAACTTTTCATGGTTTAAGTCCATGATGCTCATTCAATCATATATGATTGCTTGTTAATAAAGCTGTAACCAATGTTTCCTTGGTCTATCAATACTCCTCATACCTATTGTTTTGCAATCTAAAATTATTTTTGGTATTTGGCATTCTTTCAACATGTTCCCTCCAGTTGTATCTGTATAATTCTATTTTACCTATTAATTTAAAGATATGTAATTTTTTCCTAATTTCCTAATTTGTACTTTTTATCTAAAAGATGGCATTCTGCTATACTCCTTAAGAATTTCATTTCGGATACTTCTAACATTTTTTGTTAAAGTCTAAAATTCACATCCATTTAGCAGTATAAGGAAGTTTTTGTAATTATCTTCAATTTTAAAATAGGAAATATTTTATTTTATCTTACTCTCCTCTTAATTTCCTGATCCTGGATTAGAACTTTTTTTGTTTAGTATTTTGTAACATTAACATATTGTCAGCACAAATGTAACACTGTATTTGACTTTGTAGCTTGAATTGAAATAGGTGGTAAAAATAGAACAATAAACTTTTATAGATATTCATTGGATGGGCAAATGGTTTTTGACAATGTCTGTAACTGACAACATAAATAGGAAGCTGACACATTTTAAGCAGCTATGTTCAGTTCTACACATGGCTTTTGCTTAATGATTATATTGCTACCTTATTGTTGAATATCCAGTAAAAGCATTTCCATAAGTACCTAGCTCTGAAACTTGAAACATTTTAAGCAGCTATGTTCAGTTCTACACATGGCTTTTGCTTAATGATTATATTGCTACCTTATTGTTGAATATCCAGTAAAAGCATTTCCATAAGTACCTAGCTCTGAAACTTGCACTGCTATAATAACATTTTTATGCTCATGGCTTTTGCTTAATGATTATATTGCTACCTTATTGTTGAATATCCAGTAAAAGCATTTCCATAAGTACCTAGCTCTGAAACTTGAACCGCTATAATAACATTTTTATGCTCATGGGTATCCAAGGCTACAGGTTTTCAGGTTCAAATTTGGCCAAGATTGATAATAGATTTTGTTGATGTAAAAATCTTGGGTTTAAGTCCTTCAAGAGAGGCCTAAGATGTGGGTCTTGTGTTGAAGATTTACAGCATGTTAAAGAATTCCATACCTAAAGAAAGAAGGGGAAAAAATCCTTTAACAAAAATGCAGCGTTTTCACATGGAAATAAAACTTGGCATGCACTAGATGGCACATGAGACAGTCGGTTGACTACCTATCCTTCTCACATATGTACTTGCTAAGTGCACAAAACAAATGATTCATATGGTCCAATGATCCAAAACAGATCTTTCACCATACTCTTATGAATTGATTATTGTGATGAATATAATTGTTTAAGTAATTTAGACAGTTTAAAATTAAAATGTTTTTATCAGTGCTTAAAGGCAAGATCCGATCATGGAAATAAGTGTATATAGGTACTATAATATTTCATTTGTGTAACTGCAAACACATGATTGATAAATTGTAACTAATAGGCTCAATAGGCTCTTGCATAAAAATTATGTAAAAACCTAAACTTCCAATATCTAATTATAGTCAATCACACTTTCTATTTTGCCTTTAAATTTGCAAATTTCATATTTATATTACATTTTATATAGAAAGTAAAAATTTGTATAATGGAAATGCTCATGTTTTCTTAGTTAATTAAAGATCTCTTGTATTTCATCCAATATAGCTTTCAGGTGAAGTTAGTTGTAACAGCCTGGAAAATAAAGCAAAAACTTTATAAAATTTCTGGAATTAGAGATATGAACTCTCTTATAAATATATATTTTCTCTTTTGACATTTTAAATAAATAATCAAATAAAATTCATACTGATTATATTAATATTGAATAAAGAAAGAGAATATGTGTGGGTGTTCTTGTTTTTTCGTTTCAAAATTATATTTGTCTTATTGTGTTGTATCATTTATTTCACTTCTTAAAGAATATCCTTTAAAAAAGAAGTCAAACATTCATATGGCAGAAGATTGAGAGATCTCATCAATCTGGCAACCCAATAAAGCTTAGTAATGTTCTGAAGCCTCTGTTATTCTTGGTCCAGCTTCCAACAGTGGAGGTGTTCTTCAACCATAATGGAGTCTGGTTGTTGGCAGTGTGTACATATGTTGGATGGATATATTCAGGTTTTGTGTATACATGGTGAGCTAAACACTCATGGCATGTAGTCAGACAGAATTTTGCAACTGCCTCTTTATATAGGGTTTATTATAGATTGGCCACTTGTTTTAGATGATCTTCAATTTTCTTTGTGTTAATTTGAGGGGCTGTGTTTCTCTTTCAGTATTTTTTTGTGTTCTTGTCTATGACTCTTTTAATTGTTCCTGTTGATAAGAATTTTTCCATGGTGTGTAGTCTTGTTCACTTTTTGCTAGGGTTGGATGGGATGAGATCCATTTAACACTGTTGTTTTGTTCAGGACTTTTAAATGTAGTGTAGCTTTCTTAATTTCTCATATCTTTCTGAGTGTATATATTAATATGTTGATTTGATGATATGCTTTATATGGTTGTTTTCTTGAAAGTCCTTGGTCTATATAAAGGTGGAGTGATGTCAAGTAAATAGTTTTTATTTCCCCAGCAAAATTTTTTGTGTTTGTGCCCACAGGGATGTATTGTAAGAAGAGTTTGGACTATGTGCCTGTTCCTGCAATATTCATTTCTTCAATGTGATCCATTGGGGCTGATTTTAAGCCAATCTTTATTTGGATATTTTGTTTCTGTTATCTGTAATGTCACAGTTTTTAGAATTATTGGGAAAAGGGTCTCATTCTTTTTGACCTCTTCAGTAAGTGTTATGTTGTTTCAGTTGTTTGATTATTTAGGGTTGTTGAGTGGGCAGAATGTTGGACACATTTTCCTGTAAGAATTTCTAGCAGGCATCTATTGGTGTGATTTCAGTTTTGAGATTAGTCTGAAATTCTGTTGCTTTGTCTTTGTGGTCTGAGGTGTGACCTGTAGTTTTATGTGGGATGATGCTGCTTACTTTTTTATTTCTAGGGTAACAGGTAGATTATTTGAGTAGAGTTAAAGTAGAGTGATTAGGGTCATTTCTATAGCCCCACATATTAATTTTAGGGCTTTGTTCCGAGTTCTCTCTAGTTGGTTTGAGATTGTGTTATTGACAGTAGTACATGGCTGCCATATTTCATTATGGTTTTCATATAGTTCTAAGTTGTGTTAAAGGTACCCTGGGTGCATCTCCATGTTGCTCCAGCTAGTCTTTTAATATATAGCTTAGTCTTTTGTTAAATTTTTCTACTATTTTGTGATATGTTGTGACCATTTCAGCTTATTGTCAAGCCGGACTTCAAGATATCTTTTGTTTGTGTTCCTATTAATTGTTTTATTTCTGATTTTTAGGTTGAAGGGGTTATCATATAATTACAATCCAGTTGTTGAATGTTTCAAATATTCAAATTATATACAGGATGAATCCAAACTCTACCGACAAACTTTCCCAAGTTGTTCAGGGAGCTTTTCTAAGCATTTTGATATAAGGAACCTATGGTCTTTGGTGGCTCATTACCAAGTAATTTCATTGTTTTCTTTTTCTAATAACTCAACCACCTTTGTATCTGCTTACTCTGAATATTATTGTTTCCAAACAAAACATATTTGATGCTGTAGAGCCAGTCCATTACAGTCCATCCACTTAATCAACTACTCATCACCTCCTGATAATTCCATTTATTTATTTTTAAGGATAGATGGCCAAACATTAAAAAAATGACATGAAAAAACCCAAATTACACTGTTTAAAGCAAAGGTTCAAAATATCAACCACCATGATCACAGCAAATTTCACAGTGACTTCTCATGTACTGTCGCCCATGCTTTAGCATCCCAGAGCACATTGTCAGCGGCTGCTACAATCCTAGCAACCAAGTCCATATTAGTTTCAACAGGAATCACGTACACTAGGCTCTTCACGTGACCCCAGAAGAAAAAGTTCACGAGTGTCAGATCTAGTGATCAAGTTGGCCATGGAACAGAACCACCACAAACAATCCATACATGTATTACATGCAGTCATTTAGACAGCTCATGAGGCATCACTGTGAAATTTGTTGTGATCATGGCAGTCAACATTTTGAACATTTACTTTAAACAGTGTAATTTAGGTTTTTTCATGTCATTTTCTTTAATGTTTGGTCATCTATTCATAAAAATAATGGTGGACTGTAATGCAAACCTGCTCTACAGCAGTCAAATGTTTTGTTTGGAAACAATAATATTCCAAGTAAACAGATACAAAGATGGTTGAGTTATTACAAAATGGAAACAATGAAATTACCTGGTAATGAGTCACCGGAGACCATGGGTTCCTATATCAAAATACTCATAAAAGATCCCTGAACAACTTGTGAAAGTTTGTCAGTAGAGTTCGAATTCACTCCGTATAATCTCTTCTGAGTTGAAATATTAACATTGTTTATGAATTCACTTATTAGAGATTTACACAGGACATATTTCGTTAATCCTTGTCCACATCCTCAGCTGTTCAACAACAAGGGTTCATGAAACATGTCCTGTGTAAATCTCCAACAAGTGAAACCATAAAGTTTTTTTAATATTTTTACTCATAAAAGATTATTAATGCGTGTTTTACAGTGTTAAATTCAAATTATAAATTTGGATTTTATTATATGAATGTGTAATTATGTAGTGTAATTATTTTATTGTTGGCATTATTTAATGTATAAGCAATTATCACATTTAATATAACATAATTACAAACAAATGTTTAAAATTCACAGTGTCTGAATTTACTATGTATTTATTAGAAACTAATTGAATTATAAAATGTTTGTCCTTTAATATAATTGATACAATGCATATTTTAAGTACTTGCAGGGGAATTCATCACAATTTTTTCATAATAGTCCCAATTGATCACACTTATTTCATAACAATATCATATTCAACACAGATGATTTGTTAGTCATGGGTAATTATTGATCATATTAGAATTGGTCACATTGAATTCATAACAGAATTAATTAATAAAATTAAGTCACCTAATAATCAAATTCTTTATCTGTACTGAATGTTCTTTTACTGTAAGCTCTTTGTTATATTATAGCTCAGTGCCATAATGAGTATTGATATGAATTATGGAATCATTTGACACTGAAAGCTAAAGAATACTTCTTCCTTAATAACTGTAAAAAAGCTGATAACACTTATCTGCTCTTTGTTTCCATCAGTGCAATATAACTGGAAACCATGGATTTCAAATGTTCACATGTATTGTCTAAAACTATAGCAGGATTTTTTGCTTCAGATTAATATGTTATATCCATTATCCAACAATAACTTGTTTAGATGTTCATCATTTGCAAAAATTAAAATTGTTTCTTCATTTTTGGCTAAATGAGGAGCCATCTATCACTTTTTAAGGTTTTAATATACTTTTCATCTATGACTTTCAATTTGTTTTTGGAGACGCATGTTTTCTCCAGTCAAGACACAATATATGTTTATTTGGTTGATTTATTTGCTAGTTATATTTCCGGTTCTCATTTCCAACATTTCCATTTCTCTCATTTCGCGACTGCAATGCAAAATTTTTCTAAATCCAAAGTAGACACAGTGCCCATGCGCATTTGGCAGATTGAAAGAAATCAAGTTTTGTACATGTTTGAACATTTTTCTCAATTAATTTTATGCTAAATAATATTTTAAATGATTTACAATCACAGCTTTTATATATATATGTAATAATTGTATTATTATTTTAACTGTGTAATGGTGCAGCAGAATAGCCAACGTAATGTCATAACAATCAATGCAGCCAACAGAAGTATCTTGTTCATAAAATATCTAAACCTAAACTAATTTAAACTATTAAATACTTAAACCTAAACTAATCTAAAATGCACTAATTGTTTAAACTGCTGAGTACACTAGCCAAATGTCTTCCATCAGTTCTTGAAAAGGGTTTGCTGATCTGTTTTTGCAGTCCTAGTGCCATAAAAATTCACAAATGTGTGCATCCATTCTGTTCTGCATAATGCCACCCCTAGACAGACGATAATTTAGAGATCTCCAATGGGATTCAATGTTATTCTTGTGACTGATTGTGACAGGGCCTTCAAAATGCACTGCACTCAATTAAATTGAACAGCATGTTGGAGTCTCTCGGACAAATCTCCATCCTTGCTTCATTTGTCACCACATCAATCATCCCAAGATCCAGTTGCTCTCTATGATGCAGCTGCGACGAACTTTGCATCATCCTATTTTACATTCGTCAATCTGAACGATGTGACTGGGACCTCTAATTTTTCCCTTTGCTATGTATTTTGTGTTCATGGATAGCATACATACTTCACAGCAGTAACTGAACAGTTAGATACAGTCCTAGAGCTGATGCATTTGTTGCCTAACAAGCTTTCATAATGCTCAGCTCATAAGACTGTTTGTGTGCAAAGCAGTGGGCAAGCAGCAAAATTTGGAATGGTGGCTACTTTGCCTGTTCAAACGATGTATCTCTGCACATGGACTGGGTCACTTTTTCGTGTCCCATCCTGTAAAATAAAATAATCATGTATTATAATTAAATTCACAGCTAGTGTTTTCTCTATTTTATTACATGATAAATAAATTTTAAACATGTATTCTGTTTATATTCATAAATAATATTCTTTATTTTACTATATGAACTACTTGCCAGCAACAAAATTTGGGGTACATTTGGTTCTCTCTCTTAATAGGACAGAGAACGGCATTGCACTCAGTGCACACCATTGCTGTCCTCAGCAGAGCCTCATCAAATAAAAATTGTAAATAGGCATCTTCATTTGAGCACATCATTGTTAGATTCCTTTACGAATAAAGCAATCCATATCAGTGTTAGCAATACTATGCTTGACTTTCTGCTTTGCTTTGCTCATAAGAATAAGCCATAGGACATAGAAACAATTTTACTTGATCAAGAAGTAAAGGTAACAAAGAAATATGGCCTGAAATTTTCAAAACTGCCTGCTCCTTAATTGCTTTCAGATGCTCTTGTGACCGCCACAGGTGACTGAGGTCGTTAAGGAACGAACTCCTGAGTGGGAGGTCTAGGTTTGGAATCCCACCAGAACTATCCTTACTGACTGAGGTTTTTTCCAGGTTTTCTTCAGTCCTCATAAATGACAAATGCTGAGGAGGTACCCTAAACTTAGGCCTAGAACACACTCTTCCTTTAAAAAGTCCTTTCATTTCATCTCATGTGTCATCAGTGTCCACCAATTGTGGTGCCTCAGTAGTAAAAAATGGGCATTCAATTAAAAAATGCTCTTGCATACATATGTTTACACAGATTTCTGGGGTGTTCCTGCAACAGTTGACTGCATTACAAGATTTTATGTCTTTTAGGCTGTCTGCTGCTGAAGTCTGCGTACACATGAGCACTGTGTCTTCTTGGGACTTGGAAAGATTCCTGGGATTCTCACGTCAAATGTCTAAAAGTTTCTTATTTGTATTATTTGATGCAATAAATTTTTGGGAATGAAGGAAATTGGTTTTCTAGAAGTATTTGCTGTTTCCTTCACAGACACCATATGCTTTTTTGCTTCAATTCTTCCCTATTAGCAATATGGTTGAGATGATCTAAAGGTCCTTTTATGATTCTGCTCCTATCATGCACTGTTAACAAGGAGTTAGGCCTCATTCATAATGAAAATTAAATGTAAACATAATAAAATAAGACTTAACTTAGCAGTATGTAGATATTCACAATGAAAGATGCAACCATTATGTATTAGCCAATCAAAAATAAGAACAAGTGAAGACCAACTAACACCTGATTTAAAATGGTTGCTTCTGAGCAGATGGCAGTAACATTTAGCATATGCAAAATGCAGTAGCTAATTTGCTTGGAGTAATATTGAGCAAGGCTAGCTTTCCTATAATGCAATTAATCTTTTATCCATTGACACCATTCTGTCAACATAGTCACTGATGTTCAGCTCTCTCTATCATAACTTGCCCTTACATGGAGCACGGATTCAAATGCAGCTCCTGCTGCTAGCTGCTGCAAGTCCCAAGTGACATTGAAGAGAGCTCTACAAATAGAGCAGCTGTGTTCTGCTTGACTGATTTCTCAAGTTTAAGTTAGACGTAGGTGCAAAACCTTGGACCTTGCAAGCTTCTAATTTTACCTCTAATTGTACATTTATATGTATGTTTATGTGATTTGTTGTGAATGGTTAGATTACAAAACATAGCTTCTAGCTTTTATATTTAAGTTTACATTACGTTTAATTTTCATTGTGAATGGGGCCTTACACTACCATATTACCCCACTTAAGGAGTTACACTCATCATATTAACCCACTTTTGATGGTTTATAAGTGTCATAAACATGAAACCAGTGTACATACATTTATGCCTACCTCTTTTGGTTTGTGTCAATCTAATTTCATCACTCGTAATCATGAAAATATTGCAAACTTAGAATGAAAGAGACTGTGAAAATACTGTGTATTTTGAAATTTGTCAATAAGGGAAAAGTTGAAATAAATTATGAAAGATAAATAAAACTGTATTTGTGTGACAAGTGGTAACTGTTATGAACTGTAATTGAGTGATGAATCATAATTGAGGCAAGTCCATGGATCCTGTTTTGTAATGCATTTCTTTTTAAATTATAAATAATGACATTTTGATTTAAAAAAAAAATGTAATATTGTATCAATGAAAAATATCATTTCTTTTCTTTCTTTTTCTATCTCCTGTGCATGCCATCCTTCCTTATAACAACTGTCATGGGTGGCTAAAGTTGTTAAGGTACCGACTCGTCTGCCAAAATAGTTATTTAAATAATCAATAAAAATTATTTTAAGTAATTTGGTTCTCTCGTACATTATAATCTTTTAATAGTTATGCCAATCATAATTGGTGGTTTTGGAAATTGACTTATCAGGAGGTCTGGGGCTCCTGCAAGGACCGTCCTCCCCGACTGAGGTTTTTTCCAGGTTTTCCTCAGTCCTCATAAATGGCAAATGCTGGGGAGGTATCCTAAACATAGACCTGGAACGTTTCTTTCCTTTATAAAAAAAATCCTTTCCCAATATGTCATTTCATTTCATATATCATCAGTGTCCACCACCTATTGTGCTTCAGTAGTAAAAACAGGCATTAAACACCATTCATTCCTTTTAATCTGCTTCTTAAGGATTGTGTAGCAAGAGAGAAAGTGGTCATGTATGTTAAGTTGCATATTACATAATTTGGTCAAAAATGTACAGCTTGAATGTTTGCTCTTGCTAAATAGCCTCATTCTGTTTGATCAGATTGCTGAAAAAAAAACGTAAGTCTCAAGAGGTTATAGTACAGCGCAGGCAATTTCAGTGGGGTCAGTTGTCTCCAACACATATGTTGAAGCCTAGTGAAAGTGAAATAGACAAGAGAACAGTATTTCGTCTCCATTGGGGTGTGGACCTGGTACAAAAGGACATTGATGATTATAATCGGCAGATGTGGAAGCATATTCAAGAAATGAGATCCCTAGCAAATGGGTAAGTATACAGTTGCTTTTATACATGAATCACTAGATAAGTTTTGGGACATAAGGTTCTGTACATCCCTAGTCTAGGAATGATTGTACAGTAGAAATTGCCTATTCTTGCATATTGTTGATGTAAGAGAAATCTTCTTAATCATTATTGTATCTGCAGTTCAGGTCTGTATTTAATGAGGTGCTAATGTCTGAGTAAAGCTATGGAGATCAAAAGACAGCATTTTCAAGCCATTATTTTGTTTTATTTTAAAACTTGCTTAAATGACATACAGGCATTTAAGCATCTATACCATAAATTTAAAAAATATTCAATATAACATAGTTTCAAATACAACTTAAAGAACCTCCTGAAAACCAACATAAAAAATCTTCTCAGTAAACAGGCAGACATATATGAAATCAGCTGTAATAATTGCAATAAGAAATACATAAGTAAAACCAAAAAAAATATTCTTCATTTCAAGGAGTCCACGAGGAACATCAAATATAAAAATGGAAAAATTGCCAATACCACATCATTTTTGGTTCAAAAATCATGAATTTAAAAAAGAACCAAAACTCTTAAAAACAATCCAGATGCCAATAGAACTAACAGTTTGGGTAATTGTATTAATATACAAGAATAAAGAAGAGTTGTTAATTTTGTCTTCAAATCAGAATGACATCTCCAAGTTTATAAAACTTACAAAGCGACATCTGCAAACCGTGCAGGAAAGTTGATATGAATCCATGCTGAAGTTGAAGGCAAACTCTCTTCTAAACATGTTTAAGTAAGTAGTTGAAGTTTATTGAAATTGGAATGATATTCAGCAAAAATTATTGAAATTTGAGTAATATTTAGCCAATCTATGACAAGCCTTTGGGAACTTTGTCCTTTACATGCAACAATAGTCTGTTGATTCAGTAAACTTAAGAAGGGACTACATTCACTTAAAAACAAAGAGAGGAGCAGGAAATCACCAATGGTAGTATTTCACATTTACACAAACAATCAGAGAAGATCCAAGATTTAATAACAAAAATTTGTAATTGGGGCTGGTTCAGTTTGCCAAATGTTTCTATCATTCTGCATGAACACCTACAAGTAAGAAAGTAAGGGGATGTAGCGATTTGATCCTGAAACAAGGGACTACTTTTTCTAAAGGCCAATAATCAATGAAAATCAAAGGATAAGGCATGCTGGAAAGAAAATGTACACAGTTTTTAAACTAGAGGCAATTGCCTTGCTCTAGAAAATGGGAAAAACAATTACTGCAAAGTAGTGTAATAAATTAAGTGAATAAATTGTGATGTATTATTACAATGGGGTGATAATATATCCTACACTAATGTAGAAAACATGTTCACACTAACTCCACTTGCTAGAGTTATGTAAGTGGAGTATGTTGCATACATTAGAGCAGAATAGTATAGTAAAGTTGACTTTCCTATGATGCTGAACAAAATCTATGAATGATGACTGAAAATTGGACCAAGAGACATTTTGTTTCACCATTAAAATGCTTCTGCTCACACTGCCAACATAACATTAACATTGCAAAATTATTTATGCATCCACTTTACAGTCCTAACTTGGCATCATGTGACTTCTTACTTTTTCCAACTATGAAGAAATGCCTTGAGGGCAGTGATTTTTCAATCTTGCAGAAGCAGTCACATTCTAAAGAGGAGATGACTGTAGTATCAGAAAATGAATGATACTTGTGCTTCCAGAGATGTATCTAGAATCTGGAATGTACATAATGTCAAGAGTGTTAAAAAGTTGATTCAAAGAAAACTTCTCGGAAATGTCATTACATAGAACACATTTCTCTCTCTTACTGTTTCTCTTTTTCTCTGAATAAACTTGGATGCTGCATAACTATTTTTAAGCCATCATTTTGAGTAACAGCGGTTCGGTGAGCAACTGAAGATGGGAGAGATTCTCCCGAAACATGTCTTACTTTTATGTAAGTAAATGGAGTTTAGTGTAAAAAAATTGAATACCTAAGTTTAGGATATATTACCACTCCATTGTCAACAGCTTCGTAAGTACAATATATATAAATTTTTAACTATTTTAACAAAAATTATTCATATTTCCATAAGGGTTCATATCAAAAAATGTTGTAAGCTATCATATTTACTCACATATTGCATCTCATTTTATCACCAAAATGTAGTCATCAAATAAGTGCAGTTTTCATAAAAAGGTTACAGGAATATAAGTAGGGTTGATAATTTTGTGATTACTTATTTTATTTGCAGTATTCGTTACATTAAATTTTAATATATATGTATTTTTTTTGTGTGTGTAGTTATTGAAAGTTTCTAGAGCAGTGTCATCCATTTTTTTGAATTTGGTGTTGGTGTTTATTTATCTATAATGGATTCTATTTGTTTACCCCATGTATTCTTCCAGAATGGAGTCATTTAAGGAGTTAACGTGTAAATTGTGTAATGTCCGGCTGTATTCCAATATAGCCTTGAAGCTTCATCTTCAAACTGCACAACATTTAGAAAATGAGCAAGAGATCAGGAGAAGTAGATGAGCAGTAAGTTTTTACTCTTATTCTTACCTTTTAGTTTGTAGTATATTTGATTACATCAGGGTAGTTATATGACTGCTTAATCACAGGCAACTTCAGGGTAGTTATATGGCTGCTTAATCACAGGCAGTGTGTACTTATTATAGCACCTTAATTATTTAAATTATCATCAAATTAAAATAAATTTCCTTTCATATTAATAACAACTTTTGATTTAAATAAAATTTGTAGTAAATTGTAATTAGCTATACAGAAAATGAAAGATTAATTTTAATTATATTGATACCCAGTATTTGCCTTCAAAGTGCCCATGGCAGCTACAAATACATTTGCTATATTGGCTATTGTTGTCCAGTAATAAAAAAATAAATCATGAATTCACTGCTTTAGGTTAAACATTAAATGACATTTGCCAAATAGCAAGTTGGGATTTGATTCTTTATTGGGCAAAGTTGCTTAACAAAGGTGTTTTTTTAAGTGTTCCAGCACTTTGAAAAGATAAATTCCATACTTAAAGCACCAATGAATTCACCTCATTTACACAATTAGTTTATTTTACTCATTTTACAAATACCTATAGCAATTGGTATGTGATGTTAAAAGCTGTGTCTCGTCTTCTTTCTTGTTCTTCTTCCTCTTCTTCATCTTTGTCCTCCTACTCCTCCCCCTCCTTTTTGCATCACAGCCCATTTCGAGCCTTGGCCTCATCCTAAGAGATAGTTACTATACCAAAGAGAAAAATAGATATGCTTATTTGACTGCTGTGTACCAAAAGGCATGCCTGGCAGGTGTACATGCAGGAGAAACTTATATTTAAAGGGGATGAATAATTTTATGTGTGCACTTAACCCCCAAAAAATGTCATACCGAAAGTAAAGCTCCAGCATCACAGCAAAATATGAGGGCAAATCAAATATAAACAAGCCTTTCTTTACCGCATACCTGTAGAGTGCTGGAGGGCTTCAAGTATTTTACAGATGTGTGGGGGGGGATCTCTGCTGGGTAGAGGTTGCCTTGGGAATTTGTTTTATTTTATTGGTCAGTTGCTGTCGCGCTGAGTGAGAGGGAGGTGCATCCTACTGTTGTGCAATGCGTGATAATAAAGTTACTTGTCAGTGACAGTGTTAATTTATCTAAAATTTACAGTTAGCTTCCCCCACAGTTTGCGGAAAGGACCATTTCAGGGGCCCAAGTGAAACGTTGGTGCTGCGTGCTTAAGGAAGGACGTGAATGTGTTGAAAACATGTCTGACTCGTGCCTTGCCCACACCAGCATTGTGCCACAGAACATCCAAGCTGTTCATGGCCTCATTGAAGAAGATTGCCACATCACAGTGCTTGCAATTTTTCAAGAACTTCTCATAAGCTATGGAAGTGTCCAGTCAATCATTTGGAAGGAGTTGAGAATGCAAAAAGTATCACCTTACTGGGTTTTGCGATTGTCCACTGCAGAGCAGAAAACTGTGCAAGTTCAAATTTCTTGTAAGCTTCTCATGCTTTATGAAAAGGAAGGTAATGCTTTTTTGGGCAAAATCATCAAGTGTGACGAGATGTGGGTGCACCATTACACTTCCAATCAAAGAGGGCCAATATGTGAAGGAGTGGAAAGCTACTGCCTGTGAAAGCCAAGACACAGCTGTCTGCATGGAAGGTTTTGGCTATGGTGTTCTGGCACTCAAAAGGTATCATGCTGATTGATTTTCTCCAGGAATGACAGACCTTAATGCTGCCTACTACTATGACCTTCTTGGTCAATTTCAAACCACCTTCTGGTCAAAAAGGCACAGTAGTCCAACCAGAAACATGTTGATTCTTCTAAACAATGCTGGACCACAGTTCTCAGCAGTAAGCGGACAAAAAATTTTTCGATATGCATTGGACTGCCCTTCCACATCCACCATATGATCCAATCTTTCAACATGTGATTTGTTCATGTTCGGTCTGCTCAAAGAAGCTCTTGTTGGACAGTGCTTCACAACCAATGGGGGTCGGTCCTGGTGGTGTAGTGGTTACCATACTTACCTCCTATACCCAAGGTTGCGGGTTCGAACCCGGCCAGAACCGATGGATTTTTTCGGGCGTAAAAATCCTAAGTATGGCTTCCTTCGGAAGGGAAGTAAAGCCATGGGTCCCGTTTCGCACATTTACGGCACGAAAAAGAACCTCAAGTCTGAAAGAGAGGCCTCTGGGCAAAATTTGTCAGCCGTTTCACGCCCAGAGTTGAATGGGACGCTGATGACCTGAGATGTTAAAGAGCGTCCATAAATAAATAAATAATTTAAAAAAAAACCAATGGGAAGGTAAAAGACTTTGTGCATAACTGCCTCCATACCCACCCTCATACTTTCTTTGAAAGTAGCATTAAAAATTGCCTGTCCATTGAAACAAATGCATAGATAAGATGGGTGACTATGTAGAAAAATAAGAAAAATGTTTGTAGCAAAATGCTTTCTTATATTTGATCCCCCTTGTATTTGAATAGCATAGGTACACCTTTGGAATAAATGCTTGCTTAATAATAGCTTCCTTTTTGTCTGGCAAGGGCAAGAGGAAATGATAAAGGGACATATGAAAAAGAAGAAGGAAATAGTTTTAGAGGAGAAGCCAAGTATGCCAACTGTCACAAAGTCTTATAAATAACTAATGTTGAAAAGAATGTTTATTTGCATTTGTTTTATTATTTTGCATTCATATTTTGGTACTGTTTCAACTTTTCATGAAAGTAATTTATTGCTTTTAAATTTGTCAAGGATATTGGCTAGAAATTCAGTCAGGAATCTTTAATTTACTTTATAAATCTGCATACTTTTAAATGTTTATTGTTAAAAAAAGTTCATCGGTGAATTCAATCAGAATAAATGCACTTAGAAACTTTGCCTATAAATGCTTTTATAATAATTGGATAAATCAATGGAAGGAAACTCTGTTTTTTTGTACAGGGGCTCTCTGTTGTGGTTGCAGAATGTTCTCTTCCACATTTTACCTTTCTTTTCTTTACAGGAATCTGCTTCCTGCCATTTAGGGGCATTGTTCCAACTGAAGATATATGCAGTATGACGTATATGTGTGATTTGCTCTTTGTTTTGTACCTTTATCACCCACTGTTAGAAACTTTTATCTGCAGCAGACCTTCAAGCTCTTGAAACTGTAAGAGCAGACCTCATTGCATCATCTAGATTGAATTCTTACTTATTGGCTATATTGAATGTTTGCACATGCTTTAAAATGTTTTTTCTCTTTCACAGGTTGGTGCTCATTGTTTCAAGTTCCTTGTTTTTAATGCACTTACAAAGAACATTATATATTATTTAAATGATAGTTTTATATTTGTAATTTTTTTCATTTTGTGATATTATGTGAGATTATGGGCACTATGCTCATAGATGTATCATATAGGGCAGTCAAAGAAGTATTGCAAATGTGTAACTTTAGAAATGTTGCCGTATTGTAACAAAGATCATATGGTCTAATCAAAATGTGCTTTTTTTTTCCCTCCCAAAATGCTGATCTGTATTAAGTTTACCATAATATAAT
Source organism: Metallyticus violacea (assembly GCA_030762175.1). Taxonomy (NCBI): domain Eukaryota; kingdom Metazoa; phylum Arthropoda; class Insecta; order Mantodea; family Metallyticidae; genus Metallyticus; species Metallyticus violacea. The sequence continues at coordinate 128,517,837 of CM060842.1, forward strand.
AAACTGTACCTGAAAAACATTAAAAGAACTTTTTTTTAATGCTAAGATTTCTGTGACAAGTAAATCTTACCTGCTCCATGCACTTCTTTGATCCTATCCTCTTAATATCCATGCTATGCATTATTTCTCACTCTTCATTTAATTTCAGAATATTTGTGTGTGTCCTAAAAGCTCTTAATGTACTTGAATACTACAAAGTATTTGAAAAGCCCTGTATCGTGAATTAATTGATATTGTAATTATGCTTGCATTAATATCCTTTTGCATTATTCCTTTATCATCATATGATTGCCATAGCAACAAATATTTTTATTCATTATATGTGCCATCTCAAACTGAGCACATTGAAATTCTCTTGTGTGAATGTGAAGGATCCACACAGAGAGATGGCACTATCAGGGACAAAGCATCCATTAATGCTGCAAGGCTGAGCCTACTCAAAATTAGTGATGGTCAATATGTGTCTTGTAGGTGTTAATTTTTATTGGCGAATTGAAATATTTCCTAGTTTGAACTAATGCACTTTCTGTCATATAGATAACAGATCACCAATAATATGATCAAAGGCTCAGTATGCCTTGCTCAAGCAGAAGTGACTTTTCATGTCTGTCGGGATGAGATGGAAGGGGGGTCTTTTATGAAGTTTTCATTGTTGTGAAAGCTAACCTCATTTATACCCAAGGCTTCTCTCCACCCTCTTCTGAGATTTTGTAGAACCTGAAGCCCAATAGGAGGACCAAGATTTTTTTTTATAATAGTGTTTAATGCCCGTTTTAACTACTGAGGCATCACAGGCAGTAGACACTGATGATACATGAAATGATAAATTGGGAAAAGATTTTTTTAATAAAAGAAGTTTTCCAGGCCTAAGTTTAGGATATTTTCTTGGCATTTGCCATTTGTGAGGACTGAGAAAAACCTCAGTCAGGGAGGATGGTTCTGATGGGAATCAAACTCCAGATCTCCCCTTCATGAGTCTGCACCTTAACTACTTCAGTCAGCCGTGGCATTTGGATTGGGATGATGTCAATTTAAAATATTGTATTTTGCAAATTTTAGTTGTATTGTGTAATATGTAATTATTTTATTTAACACTAAATAATTACATCATCATTATCATTATTACATATATTTTAAATGCAATCTTAAACTCCCTTAATTGTATTTTGGTTTATGCAAGACTGTGGACCAAATGATAGATTGATAATTCTTCATGTATAACAGTTTTCCCTTTATTTCTACATAATTGTTAACAACAGTGAAATGGCATAGTATATTACAAGGACTGTAGAGAAAAAGACAGAAAAAATTTGGTACAACATTAAGTATTCATTTCAAGGTTGAGATTGACTGATGTATTTGCATAGAAAAAGTACCAGAGGATTGCAGTGATAACTCTGAAATATTTTGATGCATAGGAACCTTCATTATAAACAAACAATTAAAACAAATAAAATAACCAAATTTAGCCCAATAAATAATGGGTAAATACAGTGGCAGCTCGTGGCCCCTGAACAAGGGTGGGTCAGGGTTATACCCAAATGGCAATGGGAAAAGTCTCTTTCATCAAGACTTAAAGTATGCCGTAAGCCTTCTGCAGTCAATTCAGAAATAGCAATTACTTTTATGAATCTTTCAACTGGTTTACCCCAACTAATGTATTGTAACCCACAACAAATTGTGACAGCATGTATATCTAGTTTTGTTGGCCTGTACAGAAACAAATTTTGGCCTTTTTATTTTTTTTCTAATATGATTCTTATATCTTGTATAGACAAGATTTATTTCTCACATCACATACTGTCAGCCAAAATATTTTTTCAAACCATAAAAGATCCTTCTTAATTTTGTGCATTCTTACTGAGTGAGCACCTGTAGCTTTTGGTTGATGAGCTCCAAATTGTTTCATTTCCAACTTAATTAAACTTAGGTGCAAAAATAGTCTTCAATAAAACGTCAACTTTATTCATTGCTAAAACAGGTATGCTTTTTTGTAACTTAACAGTTAACACTGTGAAAGTCAAATTTCCCCTTACAAATAGTGAGGGAGCCACCCAGTTTCAAACAAGGTGCAAAATCACTGCTAATATGCATGGTGTCAATAACTCTTTCTGGTTCCTAAGCAAAGAGTTAATATTGAGCACTGGCCAAGAGAACACAGAAATAAGCAGGAGAAAGGCTAAGCCATCATGGACGAAGACAAATATAAGTTGTCGTAAATCTTTGCTGCCCATGAAGTTATAAAAGTGTAAAATTTTCAGTCTGGCCATGAGCTTCCCTCACCAAAGGAGGGACAGTACCATAGTAGAGAGGAAATGAGCTTAGTTTTTTTTTTTTTTTTTTGATTGATTTATTTATGGACGCTCTTTTAACATCTCAGGTCATCAGCGTTCCATTCAACTCAGGATGTGAAACGGCTGACTAATTTTGCTCAGAGGCCTCTCTTTCAGGCTTGAGGTTCTTTTTCATGCCGTAAATGTATGACACAGGGCCCACGGCTTTACTTCCCTTCTGAAGGAAGCCATACTTAGGATTTTTACACCCAAAAAATCCATTGTACCTGGCCGGGTTCAAACCCGCAATCTTGGGTATAGGAGGCAAGTATGGTAACCACTACACCACTATTTAAATTTTGATTGGATTCAGTGCCTTCTGGAAATGCCGAAGGCACTGTTCCTAATTGTTATATTTAAAAGTAATGTTTTTTTTCCTTTTATTTGTGTCTATTTTGTATTAAAAAAAATATGTATGTGATGCAGGAGAAATAAATACCAATAATAAATACTAAAAATTAGTAAATAACAGTGATTGTTTTATGTATATTTATGAATATTGTATGTAGCCATACTTGAGTCTTCAGGAAATTCCAGTGAATAACCACTGATGAGTCAAAGACCAAGGTACGATGGATAGTGAATTAAAATTGTGAACTATTTATGTACAGATATTATTGGTAAATAAATTCAATTCAATTCAATACTACAACCAAACCACAAAAACCAGAGATCCTGTTATATTGTAATCAAATTACTCATTTATCACTGCTGGAGATAGCCTGCATTAGAACATTGTTGTTTGATATTGAAATTACTGCAAGTTTTTCCATATTTAATACATATGACTGTGTTGCTTGAAGTGATATTTCATATGGCAAATGCCTTAATGGACAAGGGGCATCTTCTATCGCTTCCTCTCACCTGCTCAGTCAAAATACTCCCCAAACTTACCAAGACATCGGTTTAGAGCACATCTCAACACATCCCCTAGAGATTGCAAATACAAACACCTGGTGTAAGATAGAAGTCCCTACAGACATTGTTGTTTTTTTTTAAAGTATATAAAATACTTTTCCTACGTTATAGGAAGTTAAACAATGCAAATTTTGGAGGTAGCACAAACTAGCAACTTCTAAGGAATCCACCCCAGCACCATTGACTGATTTGAAAGAATACTTCTGCATATAAGGGGTATTCTGATTTTGACTATGTTGATCTTGTACCAGGTGAAACTATATTTAAAGATTTAATCACATTTTTTTGAATACTAATAATCATCATTTTTGCTAACATTGCTAAACATAACTTGATTTAATTTTAGATGTTTCGAAATAAAAAAATTATCCATTATAAAACTGAAATAAAGCAGTTTAGTTTCCATATACCGAGGGAGCCAAAAAATGTATACACACTTTCACAGTAGATATCTATTTAATATATTTCAAAGTTGGGCGGAAAACCAACAGTAATGTGTAGTATAATGTTCTGCAAACAGATGTGATTCAAATACATTATGATAGCATTGCTACATGACAGGTAAATCAACAATGAACAAATGAAGCCAAGATTATTGTAAATCAACAATGAGCAAATAAAGCCAAGATTATCATATGATGTTCTGCAAACAGATGTGACTCACATTACATTATGCTAACATTGCTACAACAAAATGGAGCCAAGATTATCATTTGAACAGAGGAAAGCAAAGTGTATTGAAAAACTGAGAATGTTGTTGAAGTTCAAAGGCAATGGAAATGTATACAAAACAGATTCTCCAGATCTAATTCTATTGCACTTCTACCTATGGGTAACTCTTAAGGATGTTGTGTATCATAGAAAACCTGCTACATTGGCAGCACTTCAGGAAGAAATTGAAACGACATGTGCTGCAATTGCTGAGGACACTTTCACACATGTTGCTCAATCAGTAGTTCAACATGCTCAGAAGTGTATCGATGCCAATGGTGGGCATTTGAGCAACTTTGCAACTGTAAAAGTCTAAGATGATTAGTGCTCATCATTTTCTGTTTGTATGAATTCAGTTTTGTTAGTTTTTTTCTTTGCTTGAAGTGTGTATACATTTTTTTGGCACCTTCTTTATAATGTGTTTGACAGTGAAGCAAATGAAATGTTCTAAGTTAAATGTTTGTGAATGCAGATACAAGCTTCATTTACTGCATTTTTAATTAGGACATGATTTGTCATCCCCATCTTCAACTGTTGACTGATTGCTTGTTCCTTCTAAGTTTGCTTGATATGGTTGTGGCTATATCCGAACTGCTACTCTGTCGATATCTATTAGCTACAATAGAAATTTACTGAATTTACCCTATGGCGCAATGTCAAAATTCAGTTATGTTTCTTGATTTTTAAGACTGAACATTTTTTCCCATGTGGATGATTCTAATGGAGTGTGTATTTCTTTTTTAACAAAATGGCTTCTTGCTTAATTTCATGGTTGTGTTGTCAAAAATGAGTTGCTCCGTTGATTTTTCCAAATATTTTAGCTGGATATTTCTAAAATGTTCCTTCTTCCTCCTGGTTTCCAAATTTCTTTTCATTTTCCTATGTATTTTAAATCCAAATCTAAGCATTCTGTTGCATATATGCCAGATTTTTTTCTGATATTATGCTATCTTTCATCGAAGAATCTAAAATGCTTATTTTATGCCACATTCTTTGAAGATCTTCCCAAACTTTAGATGATATCCTAGATGATTGGTGAATTTGTTATGTTTGTAATTATCTTTGAAATTTTTAAGTTTCGAAATGTCTTTAATGGATTTTTGTCTTTTGGATTTGTTAATCTTTTTTAACTATTGTATTAGTGCTGTATCCATTGATTATACTGTATACTGTATTGAATTAGTGCATTCTTTTTTGTATTTTGTTTTGGTGAGCAGGAGATTAACTAGGTCTGTGTACTAAACTATTAAAAATGGCATATTTATGTGTAACTGGGTTGTAGCTATTGCTTTTTATGTAGTTACCTATATGTTTGCTTTTTCTATACATACCACAATTGAGGTTATTGCCTTTCTATTTATGTGTAACTGGGTTGTAGCTATTCCTTTTTATGTAGTTACCTATATGTTTGCTTTTTCTATACATACCACAATTGAGGTTATTGCCTTCCTAAAGATTTTTAAGTCCAAAAATAGAAGTTCTTTAGTTTTCTCAATTTCAATGGTGAATTCTATGGAGTTCCCTTGTAAATTAAGGAATTTTACAGCATCTGGTGAACATTTTTTTGGTATTATTGCAAATATATCATCTACATATCTGTGCCATATTTTAAAAATTAATGGAAAAGCAAAGAGTGTTTAAAAAAAACTCATAAATAAATCTACCAGAAATGGAGAAAATATTTTTCCCTTTGATAGTCTTGATATTTCTTGTAAATTTTTGGGTTGAATACAAAAACTTTTTGCTGTATGCATAGGTTTGTAAATTTTATTAAATCTTCTATTTATTCTGTTTTTAAAAGCATAGATTTTTGCCATTTTCTTAACTTACAGATCTCTTAAGAAAAATGAAAAGAACATAGGAAGGACCCAAAAAAAATTGGAAACCAAGAAGAAAGAACATTTTAGAAATATTTGGCTAAAACAATTGGAAAAATCAATGCTAGCAACTCGATTTTGGTAACACAACCATGAAATTGAGCAAGAAGCCATTTTGTTAAAAGAAATGCGCACTTTTTTTTTTAATTGATTTATTTATGGACGCTCTTTAACATCTTAGATCATCAGCGTCCCATTCAACTCAGGGCGTGAAACGGCTGACAAATTTTGCTCAGAGGCCTCTTTTTCAGGCTTGATGTTCTTTTTCGTGCCGTAAATGTACGACACGGGACCCAAGGCTTTACTTCCCTTCTGAAGGAAGCCATACTTAGGATTTTTACGCCATCCAAAACTTAGTTTCCTTACATTCTAGTGTACAATGCCAAGTACTATCTGGTTCTGCACACATAGGACATTTCCCCTTAGTGTATCCATTTTTTAATCCACATAAATATTTTACTCCTGTTCTAAACCCTTCCCTTCCTACCTTATCATAAATTTCAACATACCTTTCTCTTCCCCACAGAGATTTTTTGGTGTTAAGATTTGCCCATATTTCCTGTTTTTCTATATCCTCAATTCTTATTGTTATCTCTTTCCAAAATCCTTTACTCAACCTTTCTCCCTTGTACCATACTAGTCGCCTGGCTTCTTGTTTGTTATTTTGGATTTAGATAACCATGTTTCTCTCCCCTTGATTTTACCTTGTGCTACCAGACACTGATTCAATAATATTCTCGTCCTCTAGAAAACCGCCATGGGTAGCCGAGGTCGTTAAATCGCGGACTCGTGAGCGGGAGGTCTGGGGTTCGAATCCCGTCAGGACCGTCCTCCCTGACTGAGGTTTTTTCCAGGTTTTCCGAAGTCCTCATAAATGGCAAATGCCAGGGAGGTACCCTAAACTTAGGCCTGGAATGTTTCCTTCCTTAAAAATAAATCCTTTCCCAGTATATCATTTCATTTCATGTATCATCAATGTCCATCACCTGTGGTGCCTCTGTAGCAAAAACTGGCATTAAACAGTATTCATTTCGTCCTTTAGTCTCCCTTTTCTATACCAATATTTCAATACTTTGTCCATGACCTTGCTTTTATAGCCCAATCTTCCTAGTTCCATTAGAGCAACCTCGTTAGGTGAAGATCTAGGTAAGCCTAGAACAGTCCTACAAAATAATCTATTTATCATATTTATCCCTTTTCATCCTCCATCTGGTCCCCAAATTTCTATTCCATACATCATTCTGCTCTTCACTATTGAGCCATATATTCGCTCTAACCATTTTACTTGCATATTTGGTATTTTGTTTACAGAAGAGCTGATTACACTCATGGCTACTTTTCCTTCTACTACTGTTTTCCTTTTTTGATCACTCCATTTCCCATTACTAGACTATCTAACACCTAAATAATCAATTTTCTTGACAACTTCAATTTCTGTGCCCTCCCACCACTTAATTTGAAACCTTTTTCATCCCCATAATCTTAGATTTGTTTTTATTTATCTTAAGCCCCCATCCTCTACAAAATGTACCTATAGTTTCTAATGATCGTTTTAATCCTATACTTGTTAAAGAATCTGTAACCATATCATCTGTAAAGAGCAGACCCAGTATCTCTATATTATTTATAGTTGGCAAATGTACATTACCTTTACTAATTTCTTCTAAGACATTATTGATAAACAGATTGAAGAGAACTGGGCTTAATTTAGATCCTTGTCTTAGACCTACATTGTTTGATATTTTTTCTGTAACTCTGTCTCTTTCATATTTAACATAAAATTAATTTTCATTATAAATATTCTGCATTACCTTTATAAAATTCTGACTTACTCCTTTCTTTCTCAGTTTAACCCAAAGTACTTCTCTAGAAATTGTGTCAAAAGCTTTTTCCAAGTCCAGAAACAACAAATAGATTCTACCTCTTTTGTTACTAAGATATTTCTTGACTAAGGTTCTAATTATAAAAATATTGTCAGCTGTTCTTTTACCTTTCCTGAAGCCTGATTGAAATACTGAATTTTTCTTTTCTTTCTCTGCCCATTCTTGTAATCTTTTTGCTAACACTCCAGTGAAAACTTTCTCAATAATTGAAAGTAAACTAATTCCCCTATAATTTGCTGGGTTCCTAATATCACATTTACCTTTATAAATTGATGTTACATTTCCCACTCTCCAATTTTTTGGTATTTTTCCTTCTTCAAAGATTATGTTCTGTAATCACCCCAGTATTTTTAATCTGTTAAGGTCTTCTACCCAAGCTTTCCAATATTCCCTTGGTATTCCATCTATTCCACATGCTTTGTTAGGTTTTAACTTTTTAATTTGTTCCAAAACTTCACTTGAAGTTATTTTGTTATCCAACAAGTCTATTTTCCATACATTGTCAACATTCAAATTATCTTGAATAACCAAAGTTTTTACTCCCAAAAGGTCCTGAAAAAACTTATACCACTCTGATGGTGGTACCACATAATCTCCTCCTTTTCTTTTCCTCATTTTACCTATCATTGCCCAAATCGCCTTGTTGTCATTCTTCTTTGCTGCCTCATTTTATTTCTGGCTAAGCTTCTCTCCCCACTCTTCCTTTTTTACCTCTAATAAGCATCTGTATCCCCATCTTTCTACAAGGTAATTGCCCCTATCTGTCTCCTCTCCTGTTTGTCTCCAGCATTTTAGCTCCCTCTGCACCCCTTCATCTTATATCTGCACATTCTTTAGCATACCAGCTATCATTCGCTTTTAACTTCCCCTTAAGTACTTTCATTTTGTTTCCTGCTTTTTTAACGGCCTCCTCTATACTAAAAATACATTCTTCAACTTTTCTATTCTCTAATAATGCTAACAAATGTCTATCTCCCATGCGTTCCACTTCTTGATTTAACTTTGTATGGAACATTTCAGCTAAATCATTTATCCATCTGTAGTGTTTTAATTGGCTACCTAACCAGAAATTTTGCTCCCTCCTATTATCTCCCATAGTTTGGATCTCCATTCTTAATGGGAAGTGATTACTTGTACTTATCATATCCATAATCTCAAAGCCAACTATATACCTATCCAGATATAAGGTGTATAACATATAATGTATAACACTTTGCCCATTTTTATTTACAAAAGTGAATCCTTCCCCCCACATCTTTCCGTTTTACTCCATTCAAATCAAGAAATTATTCTCTTCACAGAACTCTATTAATTTTTTGCCCTCGATATTGAAAACTTTATCATTACTATAACGTTTCTCTAAATTTGCTTCTATTGGACCCCAGGCATTAAAATCTACCCTAATCTGTTCTACCCCTATTCTTGCATTTAGATCCCCCACTAGCATTAATTCTACATTTGTATATTTGTCCTGTAGTTCTTCAATGTTTTGTCTCAATTTAATAAACAAATTTGAATCATAAAAGCTTGAAGAGGTAGATGGATTATAAACAATACCTTACACATCTGTACTTCTTCCACATACATCACTGAATTTACGCCATAGCACTTTATCACCTCCTAAATTCTTTTCAACCTTAATTTTAAAACCTTTATCTCTTTTCACAAATAACCCTATGCCACCAGACACCCCAAAACGAATAATGCTGCCACAACGTATCATACCTAAAATGTAGAGCACCTTTTGGGAGATTAATAATCATACCCTGTAACATTGATGACAGAATCGTTTAATACCTATGTCTCTACCACTGCTAGCACATCTGCCCACTTAATTATCCAATTAATGTCACCATTTCATATTTTCGCTATTAATCCTTCAACATTCCAGCATACTATAGATAAGGTACACACTCCCTACACTGAACCCTTTCTCCCAAACCTATAGTGCTCCAACTTGGCTTTGCTGCTTGTAAGTCTCGCCTCTTTATCTGATGCAACTCTTCGTTCCTCTACCTGCATAATACTTCCCCCAGGCATGGAGACTACACTCAACCCCGCCTTGTTCCACATATTCAGACCAGCCATAGCACTGTGCGCTTCTCTGTTGACATCCTCTTGCAGCTATTGAGGAGACTGTACAATGCATCGTGGTGATGTTGTCAGCTGTTCATTTTCCCCTTCTCTCCTTTTTCTGTTTCTTCTTCTCCGAGGTTGTATTAAGCTGTTGCTGAATGATGGGCTGTGAAGTTTCATGTGAATTCATGAAGTAGTTGCTTTATTTCATTTTGTTTTAATTGAATTTGAAGAAAATGAACCCTAGACAAAGCTTACATTCTAAACCTTTTGCTGTGCAATCATTGAAGGAGAAAATTGAAATTAAAAAACTGATTAGACTTACTCAAGTATTAACATACAATGCTTTCTGTAGAATCAAAGTCATCCTCTAGATTCCTGACTTTATCAAAGGGTCATCAATAAGTTTGTTGCATGAAAACCAGAAGAATTAGCTTTTTTGTTTAAATAAATGCATTACTGCAATATATAAATTAAATTATATTTTTTTTCCTCTCTGTTGTGTATATAGCCATACATGTATGAGGGTTAGTTAGTTATTAAGATTCCAGAAGATTGCAGTCTGCATTCAACCATAGCAGTAGCAGTAGTAAAGTTGTGCACCCTGGGTTTATGCTATTGCTGCAATAGTGTAGAACAAGTTTAAAAGACACTTGCACAGTAAGCATTCTAATATTGCTTAATAAATCCTCTCATGTTAATAAAATGCATATTCATTTGACAAAGCATTGCATGCTTCATATGAGTAAAGAATAAAGAGCCCAGCAGGAAAATATCTTATTTAGTCAAAAGTGTTCCCCCCTCCTCCAATAAAAAGGATGAAAGGGAAGAAAAAAGGAAAGTTATTGTTTTAAGGCCAGGAAGGAATATTTAAAATGACATTATTGAATAGCACTTCAGCTGCAGAATAAAATAAATATTAACAGTAAACAGGTAGATGATGCTGTTTGCTCCAGATTAAACAAAATTGCAAGTGTAGGTGATGAAATATAAAATTTAGCTAACTGAAAAAAATGGAAAACTTAATAATAAAAGACCCAAATGCACTATAAACCAGTAACAAAATATTTTTCTTCCTTGCCTGTTTCTGCAACAGAATTAGCCATTTTCCTTTTCATGAGAACAGCATATAAATACAATTGAAAATTGTTGATGAGCAAAATGAATTTAATGATTTGTAAAGCCATTATGTATTAATACATTATACATTCCTAAACACTTAAGTGTTCCTTTTGAATTTATGGACAATCAATATCCCATAATAGTAATTAGAACTATAAAATTTTTGCTGCAATATTCAGCATCATACTTAGGTAAATCAGCATTTTCATAAGGCCACATCTTGACAAACTGTGCAGAAGAGCAGGCTTAGAAATAACATTAAGAGATGAGTTATAGCATTCATACTGCTTATTGTATAAGTCATTCAGTGTAGTTTGGCTAATGTTTCAGCCTCTTACATTCATTCTTGTGCATCATTTGGCATGGTACAATCCAATTTGTGTATACCCATTTTTAGCTAAGCTATGTGGCTGAAGTTGCATGAAAGTTAATGTTTATTAAAGTTAATAAAAAATTAATAATAAAGATTCAGAGTTCAAAAAACTGTGTTACAATGTTACTAGACAATGGGGTGCTGAGAAGTATGGCTTCTATCAAAACATTTAGGAATCACTGTTATAAGGAATGGCTAATAGGTATGAAGTAGTTTTTTTAAGTAAATAAAACCAAATAACTGCAGGTTAAAATTTATACTTTTTAATTTTAAGAAATATTACAAATACATTTTTAATTAATACCCACTATTTAATGTTTTTGGATTATATAGTTAACATTTGTAAGTGAAAAATGATATTGTGTGTATATTTCCTAGGAAAAAAATTCACATATTTGAATAAAATGCATTGTAATGTGCAGAGTAGATATGAATGGCACTAAGTTTGTTTTTACATTAAGAGTACAAAATAGACTAATTTAAAATCCAAACAAAAATTTACATTTACGTTTTGCTATGATAAAAGTCAATAGTTCTTATTTAATGCAGACTCTTGCATTATAATTATATTCTAGAAGGGTGAGAGAGGCTTTGGTAAATTTTGCAGAAGTTACTTCACCTAGGAATATAGGGGTATGTGCTCTCTATCTAGATTCTTTCATCATTTTCTGTCAAGTAAAATTTAAATGTGATATAATTAGCCAGACTTTATATCTCTTCCTTTTTAAGATAAAAGAATTCAGGATTCATAAAATGCATAAAAGTCAACAGTAATTATCAAGAGTTGTCATAAAATGAACATGAGACTATACTGGAGGCTGTATATTTTTATAGTAAATTAAATTAAAGGTGCCAGTTTATTTGTGTGGAAAGTATTACTTTTTTCTTTTTGTTCTGTTACCTATAGAAGAGAGCAAATTTATGACACATATATCCATAGGTTGCACTTGGACTTGAGGCTTGGGCATATAAAACATGAAATATATAAAGGAATCAGATGCCAAATGAAATTCATTCAGAAATAAGTCTTCTTCCTTTTGATGAAGGTGCAGAAACATGTAAGCACCATGGCTATGTATGGAGAATGCAGCTGCAGGCTACAACCTCTAGTTCTTATGACTTGAACATACAATATTCACATGCTATCTAGCTGAATTTCTGCAATTTAGAATGTGGAATGAAGAACATGTTCTGTTCTTTTAAATCTGTAAAAATCTGTATAAAAATTTAAAATTTTCCTTTTAGCTATTGCAATGTGAACCTTTATTACTCTGTTAGCTATTTAATCTTTGATATAAAAGAAAGCTTATCTTTATATAAGTGAAAATTCTAATTTATTGCTTTTATTTCATTTATTCATGTTTGATGCCATGCTCTTGATTTAATGGCTTTATTTTCTTAATGTAATATGTAGCCTAACACCTCCACGGTTAAGAAGAACAAGCTCCCCTAAAAGATTAAGCTCACTCTCACTATCCAGAGATTGCACTTCATAGTGCTTCAAAAGTGTTGCAAGAATTATCTTCAGCTCTATCATGGCAAATTTCTGACCTGGAACATAAAATATGTAAATATGTTACATTTATCAAACTGCATTTTCACATATATTTTGTTATTACTGTGCTATTTTGCAATAATGGATATTTTTTTAATTTTACCTACATATATAACTCAAATGCTGCATAGCTCAAATTACTAGATTAAGCATATAACTGAGGTGGTCAAATACAATTGTAACTTCATTAATAATCAGAACATTCATATTATCTGTTTAATGTGTTTAACATATAGATCAAAACTAAAGAAGAAAGGCATTGTCATTTATAAAAATGCAAAAGATAGATCATTAAATTTTGGGAAATATGGCTTATTAAAAGTAATGATAAAAATAGTTTAAATCTTTGAATTAGACACAAAATAGACAGTACTGGGATGTACAGTTTAGTTTATGCAAGACCACATTTTCAGTTTCGGAACAAGAAAATTAAAAGTTTGTGTTAAATGAGGTAGGAAAAATTTTAAAAATGAAATGACAAGAAATCAAACTAATCTTCAAAGTAAAGGCAATAAGATTCTATAGTTTCGAGCCCTTTTAGCAAGGTTTGTTATCCCAAGATTGTACCAGTTTTTCAATTTTGATGCAAAGAATTCGTGTAACCCACTTCCAGGCTTCAAAATTTTCAAAATTTCTTCAATGCAGGAAATTGATCATGGACCAAAATATGTAATCTGAAGGCACAAGTTCAGGCTATAATGCTTGATGTGGTGGCAATCCAATCGTTCCAATTCCTGGATTTTTTCCGTGGTTGTTGGAGTAGTATGGTGTCTCACTGCTGCAAAGGAACTCTGTTTCAATAAGTATCTCTGTCTCAAAACTTCATAACCTATTCCAACTGTCGAGAATAAAAACAGAGAGGGAAAAACAGTATGTCACATCAATTGCATGCCTGTTCAGAACACACTCCCTGTGAAGCACACGTTCAAAATTCCACCAAACAAATAACATTATTTTGGGGTTGAACAGTAAAGACTTTGGCAAGCTGATGGGGATTTAGCCACGTTTCAAGGTCTCAGAATTGAGTAATATATCCATTTTTCAACACATATGATATTTCTCCTAATAAATTTATCATACATGGGATTTGTGATAAGCTGATGATAGATATTCACCTTGCATTGGGCCCGTTCAGGTGTCATTTCACGAGTTATAGATCTGCAGCTTCTGTTGATTTTTTAAGTTTCCTAATGTGGCAATGTATGGTATCTTCTGACAGCCTGCATGTACCTTTTTGCAGATTTTCTTCTAAAATTTTGCATGTATTTTCAAGATTCAATGCCTTAGGTCTTCTAGGACATAGTAAATCTTAGTGCTTTCTTCTCCATTATTGAAATGCTGGAACCATCTTTGTGCTACAAGCTCACTAAGACACCTTCTTTCTCTATTTCATATATTCAAACTGTGGCAGCAGCTTTATAATTATGTTTCCATAATACCTTAAAAGAACTCTAATCTCTGACTTGATTACCTCAATTTTATAATTGTGTATTAACAATTGACAACTGACATTTGTTCACAATATACAGAGTAATAACCATGGCATCCTGTAAATAACATTAAAATCTTGCAAATCACCAAACTTTAAAACTGGCATTCCTTGTGATATAATATAATAGAATGGTGGTAATCTTAACACTATTCTTCACTTCTATTTATTATTCTATTTATTATTCGGACTGGTTTCCAGAGCCCTTGCTCCCATACTCAGTTGTAAACTGACTGATCAAAACATTTTCTGAACAATAAATATTAGTGAAATATAGTGTTATGATTTAGCAACATTCTATTTTATACAATCAGGTTTGAAATTTGCTCAAAAATAGCGGTCACTTGAGGGAATTTTTAGATTGCCAATATTGCTCTGTCAGGAAAGCAAATCTTGGTGTCCAAAATATGTCATAAACAAAAGGACTGGTTTATGGCATGCAGCCAATGTTGGATTTTTCCAACATAATGACTTTAAGCTTTGTTTAGATGAAAAAATCCAGTGGCCATTGTTATTCAGAAGTTCCTGTAAATGCCCAATGGCATAGGTTTTAACCTGCAGACACTTGTTGCCAACGTTTGGAGCTGGTATGCCATTGTTTTGTGCATTCTGAAAGGATTTCTTCAAGTGTATTCTCAAACTTGGTTATATGCAGGGTGTGAGAATAGCAAGAATTCTTGAATGTCTAGATAATCCAGTACACATAAATATTATTTTTCTTTCTTATGAAAGCAGTCAAAGCTATAGTTTCTTTGAAACACAGAAATTTACTGACTGCAGTTATTATTTATTACCTTGGAAAGAATACTTATTCATGAAAACTGCTCTGAATCTTTTCATAGTTGAAAATTGAAAAACTAAAGACGATTGATTACTGTTGACAATTTTTATGATAGCACTAGTTATAATTTAGCTACAACAGTGCAAACTCTAACTACTATAAATCTAACATTCATTAAGAAATAAAAATGACTTGAATACTATTAAAAATGCAAAAATCATATAATATTTTTATAATGAATATTTGAACAGCACTTAAAGTATGCAGTTTTTAAATACACACAGTGCTTTAAAATATGTGGGAGGTCAAAAAAATCAAAACTGCAATGCTTTAGACCTTTAGTAACAGTACCTTAAACTGTAGCAAAATGTAGGTAATTAAAATTTTTAAATAGAAGTAATTTAGTTATGATTTTTCTCCCAAAGTATGTGGGTGAATCTTCTCATCCTGCAGATTGGTAACTAGGCAAACTTGCATTTTACAGTCAGAGGGAAATGCAGGTGCTCTCAAGTGACCCATATTTGGCTGAAATCAATATAATGCAGGGGACAGTATTTATAGGATAGTCTAAAAAATTGTGGAATTGTATAACTTACCAACCTGCAAGATGAGGAGATTCACTCAATATACTGATACTGTTTAGAAGAAAAAAAGTATGTAATATAATTGCTGGGTATTAATTATATAAATTAAAAATAAATAAATGCAGAACCATAGCTCCAAGTAATTATTAAATATGGTATTCAAGAAGTATAGTCCTAGAACCATACTTTATCGATATCTCTAAATTATGTAATAAGAAAAATTGAAACGGTAAATGATGTATTCTGCTGGTATTATTTCCTTGTTTTATACAAATATATTTTAATTGCAAATGCAGAATGATATTCAAATTATTTAGAGAGCACACAGCCCTGTTTTAGGAAAAATAACTGGGTTATTAGTGATAAAAAAATTCTCTCAAAATGCAGAATAAAATTATAGACAAAACAGCATGGCATGCTGCACTTGGTGTGTCTTGGTCCGACTATCAGTGGACCATATTGTATATGGTAAATCAATTGTTCTTTTATCTTTTATTTAAAAAAAACATACTTAGTATTTATTCTTAATTAGCTAGAGGGTCGATTTAGTACTCTTATGCTCCACCTGTGATGATGCAGGCAAAAGCCTGTGAAACATGTTCTGTATAGTTCAATGGCAAGTAGAGCATAAGAGTATTAAATTGACTCATTAACTATTAAGAATAAATTAATTGCTTCACTATATTAGTTCCGACATGAAATTAATTTTAAATTTAATACTTGGTGTTATATGTTTTTTATTGATTAAAAGCCCCTGGGACTAAGAAAGTTTAATTAAGCAGCACTTAATGCTGTATATGAATATGGTAAAACTTCAAAAGTTTCTTTAAGTAATTGAGACCATTGTATGATATGAGTCAAACACACTCTGTTTTGTTCCACTTACTTGTTATAAAATTTGTGAAAAGGAATGTGTAAGTTTAGAATAACTGAGTGAACTTTGTAACACTTACATCACTAATAGTTTTAAAAGAGGAAAACTAAGTTTCTGGAGCTAGTTTTCCTCTTTTAAAACTATTAGTGATGTAAGTATTACAAAGTCAACTCAGTTATTCTAAACTTATATTAAACATCACTGTTACAAACGTCCACCATATTTAACAAAGGAATGTGTAGTTCCACCCAATCATACAATCATCTCAATTATATGATTAGCTTCATTGTTCCAATTAACATTTCTAGCTCTTTAAGTAAATTGGAAACTTTACAAAAGGTGCAGTTAAGCTTTCTTACATATTTGATATATTGAAATTCTTGTAGAAGAATTGCCAGAAAAAATAACATGCTTAACTTATGTTGGAGTATGGCATTTGCATTGCTTTCAGGTACAAATAATGAACTTAAGAAACACATCACAAATAATATAATCTCAGTTTTACATTTACATTCCCTTTAGATTGTTTTGCTACATTTGTAGATTGTACAATTTCCTAAAGATATTGCTTACTGTAAAGCAATGAATCAAAACTACTTGCCTATGCAGTTGCGAGAGCCAGCACTAAAAGGAATATAAGCAAATGGATGTCTTCTTTCACAGTTTTGCAGCAAAAATCTCTCAGGATGAAACTCAGCAGGGTTGGGAAAATATCTTGGATCTCTATGTAGCAGATATGCATTCACTAATACTGTTATCCCAGGAGGAAGTTCTTGGTTTACTGAAAATGTAGAACTGTTAGATGCTAATTTTAAAATATGAATTATACTTTGCATAAAGAATTATAGTGTTTAGAACAGACATTTAAAGATTTTAGAAATAAAATATTGTAATCGGTAATATGTTATTAGCATCATGGTAACACCATTTTTATAAACTTAAAATAATGTATCATATTTGTGCTTATAGTTTTAATATGTAACAGAAAAATGTTTGTAAGCCTTTATCTGCTGGAATTATTTCAGCTGTTGTAGGATAGCTTTTTCTTGCCTTGCCTCTATGTATATGTATATTTTATACCTAATTTTTCTCTACCAATTATTGGGGCAGCTGGCAGCTGTTCCTTTTTTGTTTCTACCTTGGACATTGTTATATTGATGATGTTTAAAGTTTATTCAGCACGTGTAATTAATATCTCTTTGAAATGATTGGCAATGTGTTGAGCATATTCAGGTATTGAATAAAATTTAGAAGCTGTATACTTATAATAATAACTTGCTTCCAAAAACTATATTGATATCAAAGGGACTGACACAAAAGAAAAAGTAATGGGATTTACAATAAATAGATGTTATTTTAGAAAATCTATTATTTAAAAAACCTTACAGTTATTTAGACGAACATTTAAGAATGTTTAACTGTGTTGATACTTCCATTTCATAACATCTAATCAGATATTTTCCATTAAAGCAATCCATGAACGAAAACATAACATTGCAGTTCACTAAAACTGTAAGAGTGAAATATTTGCCAGTAGAGGCATTAGGAGCTTCCAAATTGTCTCCCTTCATTACACATGGAATAAAATTCTTCACTGAAATTTATTTAGAGCCCCTGAAATCTTTAAGATTTTTTGACTATCATAACTGTTTTTTTTATCATTTCATAAATAATGCATACTTTAAGCGAATATTTCTGAAGTGTTCTTTTTTCCAGATTCCCAAATTCCTCTTCGTTTTTCCAATGTATTTTTTGTCGCACTCTGCACATTCTATTTCGTAAATACCTGACTTTTGTTCTGTTGGCATGTAGTCCTAGGTTGCAGAGTAAAGGACTACATGCCAACAGAACAAAAGTCAGGTATTTACGAAATAGAATGTGCAGAGTGCGACAAAAAATACATTGGAAAAATGCATACTTTTTTATTTTTTTGGCAGTATTTCTTTACAGTCCTTCAATATAGTTTCTCTGTTTCTCAATGACTGAATCGCATTGTTTGGGAATCTGGGCTATTCCATTCAAAGCACCACTTCATCTGTTCCAATGGTTTGGATAATGGCAGCGGACAACCCTTCTAGAGAAGGCAAACAATGTCCACACAAGTATTTTTTCAATTTTGGAAATAAGTTGAAGCGTGGTAGACTCATGTCCAGATTAAAGAGTGGTAACACTTTCCAACCATATACATGCTGTTTATTTTGTTGTAACATTCTAGGTGTGTACAAGCATTGTCATGGAGGATGAGTAGTACAGCCTTGAGCAACTGAGGTTGGTTTTCGTAAAGTCACAATAATACACTGTTATGACACTTGTTCCATGCAAGTTGATCCTGGTGGTGTAGTGGTAACCATATTTGCCCTCTAAACCCAAGATCGTGGGTTCAAACCTGGCCAGGATTGATGGATTTTTTCGGGTGTAAAAATCCTAAGTATGGCTTCCTTTGGAAGGGAAGTAAAGCCATGGGTCCCATGTACATTTCCAGTACAAAAAAGAACCTCAAGCCTGAAAGAAGAGGCCTCTGAGCAAAATTTGTTGGCCGTTTCATGCCCTGAATTGAATGGGATGCTGATGACCTGAGATGTTAAAGAGAGTCCATAAATAAACCAAATCAACTGTTCCATGCTGAACTGTATTTTCCATAATGATTCTATAGTGACCAAAACCAAAGATTACACTAACCTGCAAATTTACACTTTGTTATTGTTGCCTAAAGTAAATAAATGATTTTAAATAATCTTGATCTGCTCAATCCAAATTTTTAATCAGTTTACTTCTTTGATGTCATGATTTTTTGCAAAATCACTTTAATTGTATTGTATAAATACCTGAATTTTACTGCAAACTTTTTCATTTAAATTTTTCATTTCAAATTTTATGTAAGAAACACAGCTTGCTGAAATTATGTATATGGTGGTTCATACATGTTGCTGGAGTGTTTCTGTTTTGCTTTATCTTACTTACTGCATTATTGAATGTATAAATTAGTACAATGTATTATATAAAAAAAGCATAGCCATTGCTTATTAATTGAGAAAATCCTCCTGCTCCTGTTTCTTTTATGTTTGTCTTCAGGTATTTCATGCTTTAACATCCAACAATAGTCAGCGATGTTCTAGTGTTCCTGGTACCTCCTTTTGAACTACTGTACATCCTTTGAAATCGTTCACCTTGCTCTTGGGGAAATAATCTATGAGAATATAGAAAATAAATGTTACAACCTAGTTCCTTGCATGTATACTTCAAGTATGTTAGCCACAATGTTTCAGTAATTAGGATTCTTGTTGTTATCAAGAAATTTTAAAACAATTTCACAGAAAGATATCAATGCTGTTTTCTCTTTTTCATCCATATTGTTTTTAGATGCTGCATCAGACATCAGTTTTCTTATATTAAGGTCATTGAATATACATTCTTTTAATTTTGCTTCAGATAGTAGTAGAAATTTCACATATGCACTTGAAACAGTCTCCTTCCTTATTCAAAGCCTTTACAACCTATTTCATTAAGTCAAGCATATTGTAGAGGGGTGATAGTAGAACTTTAGAAGGTTTCACAAGTCTTTGGTTCACAACATTGTAGAAGTGACTTCCAAATTTTCTTGAAGTGGCTAGTCTTCTGCCTTTGACCCAATGACAAATTTCTTCAATGCATGCTCTATAACTTTTGTGTGATGCCCAATCTTTACTTTGTTCTCCAAGTTTGATTCCAAAATAGGCACAATTTATTTTTTTACAAAATCTGTGATATTACGCCTCTGCTTAGATAATGTGAATATCCCAAATACATATCTAAGGGGCTGGATTATTTATACATCCTCGATGCAACATAGTAAATACTTTCTTACTGAACTAAAAGCTCACAATATTCTGCTCCAAAATAAAGTTCAAACTGACTCTATTTCCAGATGACCTGGAGACTAATGGAATATAAGGGAACCAGACAGAATGTTTACCTGCTTGTAAAGATAAGATAAGATGTATATCTCACAAAGTGGGTGGTTGACATTCCTATCTCCCACAAATAAGCAAAATGATAAGGATGTGCACAATCTCATTTTAACTTCCTGATTCGCTTACACTCCCTGTCAAATAAGAAGCATCCAATATCCTTGGTTTTTACTTTAAACACCTTAAAAATATATTAAATAAATTTGGTTTTCACATCTTGACATACTAAAAGAACATATATGTTAAAGTATTACAGCTTTAATAATTATGCTATAATTTTCAAAATGTGATATAAGGAAATTTAAATTAAAATAACAAAAAAATGGTACTGATAGGAACTTTCTGGTTTTGAATTTCATTTTATCATACTAGAAATATCCTTAAAACATTCAAACTTTGGAGGCATGTTTGTTTGTTTGTCAGACAACTTATTGGATTATGATTTTAACTTTGGCTCAAAGTCTCTACTCCACATTTCATCAGTAGCAACAATTTGACACAAGAATGCTTGACATTCAATGTATCATGATGTTTGTAATGTCCTAACGTTTCTGCCTCTGTTCAGCAATCAAGAAGTGAGGGACTCATTGAGCACACATTTTTCTCTTTGGTAAATCATTTTACAAAATACAAAATACTAATGTTGGTGGAATCCCTGTGGCTTCTGAAAGTTCCTCACGTGTCAAATGTTGACCCTGAAGATCACCCACCACAATTTTCACACTTTGCTCATCTGTTAATGTCTTCAGCCTTTCTGATCTTGGGTCATCATTTATACTGACCAACTGATATATCACCATGAAAATGATTAGCCCAATGAAAAAATGTACTATTGTTAAAATAAACCTCACTCAAACCACTATGGATTTCTGTGGAGTTTTTGCTACATAAAGTTTTGATCTTAATATACAACAGTACTGGACATAAGAGTGCCTGCAGCCTTCATTTCTAACTCTTGTTATGTACATACACAATACGCTATGGACAAAATGAGCACACATACTTCTTTCTCAAGCCTTCAACTGAAACTGGTGTCATTTTCATTTAGTATTACATCATCCAATCTGCAGTACTACCAACCATGCATTATTTATGAAATGACTCTTGTATCTGAAAATGGCAGTGCTAAAACATTTTTCCTTGGATTGAAGGAAAAAGAATGTATTAAAACCATGATCTAGGTACAAGAGGTTTTGAATTTGAAATCTCCACAATAAGTCACAGAAAAGGTACCTACTTCAAAAAAGCACAAGAATATTTTGACATTCAATGCTAAACCTGGATACTGTTTATCTTTTTTTTTTTTTTTTTGTAGCAGGTGAGTAGAGTTTAGCTTGATTCTGTTTTGTGCACTATGCACAGGTAAGTGCTAAGTGGTGTACAGTTCTTACTTAATAACTTGACAACAAAATCTGCAGCCAATTACTAGAACAATGCTCACTCTGCATAATTAGATTGTGCAAACTTACCAGTGATACATTTATCTGAAATGGTGCTACTAGTTTTGCCACAGCCCACATTTCTTTATGATGCTTTCTGTGCTTAATACTTTCTATTTACATTACATATACTTAAGTATACAAATTAAATATCTGACATACTTATACTTACAGACTTTAACAGGTTTATTTATGTCCCTAGCAATAAGTGGAACCACTGGATAGAGTCGCAAACATTCCTTAATGCAATGCTCCAGGTACTCTAGATTCTGTACTTGTTTCATTGTTGGCCAGTCTTCTTCTTCTGTTACACATCTTAGCTCCTCAACTATTTTGGTCTGAAAGAACTACATATTCTGATTGAACTTTCAAAGACAACATTTAATCTTTAGCTGAAAAATTTCTTAAATTATGTTTATAAGAGTGTGTCTGTGTATCTGTACATTTATTAAGAATATCCAATCATAAGAGCATAAAAATGATATATGTTTACTATGAGTATAGGAAAACATGATTAACTGATTACTCATTAGTTAAACATATGAAGGGAATATGAGAAGGAGTGGCTTTGATTTTGACTTGTTAGTAAGTGATTGTTATTACTGAAAGACTATTGTTTGCCACAATGGAGTTCATTGATGAGAATGACATTAATTCTGCTGAAAGAATTGTAATTAAACTACCGATGAAAATTAAAATTAAAAAAGAGGAAGTCATCATATTTCTGAAAGATACCAAAAAAAAAAAAAAAACCCTTGCATAGAAATGCAAAGAATTTTAATCTAAATGTCATAGTGTTTGCTTAAAGATAGACTCAAGAGAAAGAAAATTATTGACAAACTTACCAGCAAGTAAGACAGCATATAAATTCTTTATTTTATTCTTTCTTATGATTTTATTGTGAGCAACTTGTTTTACATAATGTCCTTCCAATCTTTCTCATAGTATAAACTTTCTTAATGAAAGTAGTAGAAAAATTTTTGCTATGGTGTTAGTTTTTCCTTTGGCTATCCAAGTATTGATGCCAACATCAGTTCACATATATATCTAAATGCTTAAAAACTTAAATTAAAAATATTTTAGATAAAAGAAACAGAAAATGTGGAAATTGAATTAAGTAAGCTGTTCACAGAAGACCTATTATGAAAAAATAAAGAGAAGTGTGTTGCCAAAGGAAGAAGAATTTAATAAAGGAAGTTTCCAAAGAAAAGATACATGTATAAATTGTAAGAATTTGTAGCTGCCTATGACTCATTATTTAATATGCTTATAAATAATAGTTTTCCATCTATTTATATGCAATCGGTATATGTATTCTTTCTTCTTTTACTTAGGTCCAAAAACATATATTAAAAAGAAAATTGTAATATATGCACCCCTCTGCATCATTTTATGTACAACTCTTTGCCCTAAAGTAAGTAAATTCGTACTTTAAAAGACACACAAACTTTAAAACATTCCATCAGTAACTATGTGTTCTTCATTTGTTAAAGGATTTGTTTGCTAACTCATATACGTATGTTCCTCTTTTTCTACCCCTTATGCCCTTAGGCATTGATTTCTTCAGCCACTTTCTAAACTCTCCTGTATCTTCTGCATTTCTTTTAGTTCTCTTGTTCACTTCTCATGACTATGTGCCAATCTACATATTGTTTCCATTCCAATCTTGGTCTTTCCCTACTTCTTCCTCCTTCTGACCTTGTTCCATACACTCTCCTGGGCAATCTATCTTCTGTCATTCTTATCACATGCCCAAACCATCTCAGCTGCTTTCTTTCCATTATACTCCCTTATTATTCTATTTCTTACTTGGTCTCTTCTAGTCTTTCCAACCACTTTTCTTAAATGTTTCATTTGAGCTTCTTCCATTCTGCTAGAATGCCTGTCTAGAACAGTCCAGTTTTTGCTCCCATATAATAAAATTGCTTCCTATGTTATTTATATACTCTAATGTTTTCAAATTAATTTCTCTTTTGCCTACTGTTGTTTTGTATATTTGATAATATACATCTTTTGCTTTCATTATTCTATTATTAACTTCTTGATCTATGTTTCCATTATTTGTGACTAATACTCCCAAATACTCAAATCCTTCCACATTTTCCAACAACTCTTCCTTGAATACTATTTTGATTTCTTCATTACCTAACTCTTTTTTTATACTCACTTTCATCCCTCTTTCCTCTAAAGTACTTGCCCATTTCATTACCGATGATTGTAATTTTCCTTCATTCTCAGCCAGCAGCACTACATCATCAGTGTATATTAGCATTTGTACATTTACCGGTCTCATTATCCAGTTCTCTACTTTCACTCTGGCTGTCCCTTTTATGGCGTATAACAATTTGATTTATAAAAGAGTTAAATAACAGAAGACTAAGACTGTCTTTCTCTGCTTCACTCCTATTTTCACCTGAAGCTGCTCTGACATTTTTCCTGACAATATCACCACTCCCTTTCATAAAACTTTTGATAATCCTAGTTATTTCCCTATTTACTTCTAGCTCCTCTGATGCTTTCCATGTTTCTTCTCTGGTTACTGTATCAATGCCTTAAGATCTATGAATACTGTATGTATTTTCATCCATTTCAGTTTATGCTCCATTATTTGTCTCATTATGAAAATATGGTCTTGTGTTTGGCATTCTTCTTTAAAAGTGCTTTGTTCCTCTTCTAGTTTCTCCCCCCTCCCCACCACTTCCCTTCTCAATTTCCTCTCAATTATTCTTGAGTAGATCTTTAGGGGTACAGGTGACAGACATTCACCCTGTAATTCTCACAACTTAATGTGTTCTCTTTCTTATGTATTAGAATTATTATATTTCTTTGCCAGTCCGTTGGAATTTTTTCCTTTCTCCATGCTTCATTAATAATTTTAAGTAACCTCTTATGGGCTGTCTTCCCCACATATTTAAAGATATCTGGTGATATGTTATCTCATTCTATTACTTTCTTCGTTTCATTACCCCTAGAGCTATTTCTAGATCTAATAAATCTATTGATTTTTCTTCCATCTCTTCCTCATTGTATGTGTCTTTCTTTACCTCTTTCCTTAATGTTCTCTTTCTCCTCCCTAACATCAAAAAGAGTTTTATAATATTCCCTCCATACTTCCAATAATACATCATCCAAATCCATTTTTATTTCATTGTTATCTTTTATGTTTCTTATTCATTTTTCTCTAATCAATTTTAGTCTCTTGGCTATTTGCCAAAATACCCTATTCTTATTTCTTCTAATTCCTTTCCAAATTTTTCCAATTATCCCTTTTTGCTTCCTAAACTTCTTTCTTTGCCATATTTCTTGTTTCTGTATACCATTGATATTTTCTTCATTTTTGTTTGCTATATATCTCTTCCATGCTCTTTTCTTTTCCTTATTTTTACTGTTTCATTCCACCATATTGTTTTCTTAGTGCATTTTTTAATTTTTGTAATATCACAAACTTCCTTGACTTGGTGAATATCTTCCTCAATATTTTCTATTTCTTTTCCAAATTTGTCTCTTCATTGGAATTAATTTGTTTCTGATCTAATCTTCTTTTAATTGTTTCTTCAAACTCTTTCTCTTTCTCCTTATCTTCTAAAGCTGCTACTTCAATTCATTCAAATTCCTTCTCTATTTATTTTCTTGGACTCCTAAATCTAGTATCATTTATAAGTAACCATTTCTGCACTTCTAAAAACCCTTATATATCTATTATTGCATATTTATTATTCCCAGCATATGTAAAATAGTCTATTGCATTTCAAATTAATTTTCTGTCAAAACTAATAAAGTGAAGCAATTAATTTATTCTTAATTAGCCAGTGAGTCGATTTAATGCTCTTACAATACAAATTGGTCAACAAAAACACAATCATACCACACAAGGAGAAACCAAAATTAAAAGCAGACAATGCCACAATATCAAGGATACACATCCTACCGAAAATACATAAATCGAGAAATCCCATGAGACCAATAATCAACTGTAGAAACACCCTTCCTATCATTAGCAAGATGGCTCCTCCAGAGATTTCACAAATTCCTAAGTTTGATAGCTTAAGTATAAATAATCCCAAAGAACTGGTGGAGAAAATTAAAGATTTGGTTCTCCAAAGGATGATCTTCCAGTGTCCTGTGATGTAAATTCATTCTTTCCCAATATACCAAAAATATAATGCCAACATCCCCTTGAAAATGGTTGCAGTCTCTGAAACTAAGCAATGAGGAGATTGAGGAATACATCCAACTAACCAAAGTGCATCAGTCAGAATTTCTTCAGGTTCAATGGTAAATTTCACAAATAAGAAGCAGGTATAGCTATGGAAAATACATTATCACCTTTTGTGACTGATTTATATATGAGTAGTTTATAAATACACATCACCAAATCATTTCCATACATTTATAAAGTCTGGCACAGATACATGGATGATATCTTTGCGGTGGTGTAAAGAAGCATCATAATGGTGCTTTGAAATTGGTAAACCTACAATATAGGGAAACTAAATTCACTTCTGAAACAGAACAAGACAACATGATTTCTTTCCTTGATTTAAAGGTTATATGAAGAGGCAATAATTTGAAATTTGGAATATACAGAAAGGATACGCAAACTGAAAATTACATAATACAGCACACAAACATGCAGTTCTCAACAGCTTAGCACATAGACTCATTAACATACCCATGAATGAGTTTGAATACCACAAAGAGTATTCTCACATAATACAAACGGCAAAAACAAATGAGTATGGCTAAGAAATTGCATACAAGAAAATCAAGAAATTCAAACAAGAGAAGAGGTTAAAACAGGTTACAACATTATCAGCAAAAAAGAAACTACCATTCATAAGAAATTTACTTATCATTATTGGGCCACCAAAAAATTCCAGAAAATACTCTGAGAGGTTGGGATTACTTTGTCCTCAGTGAACAAATTCCAATGATAATGTTAGAATACCTGATGAGAAGAAGCCAGGAATATATAAAATGAACTGTTTGGAATGCAATAAAGTATATGTTGGCAAAACAAAAAGAAGCATTGGCTATAGGAACACTGGAGAAACATCAGGTACAATCAGAAAGATAAATGAGCAGTTGCACATCACTTTTGGAAAGATAAAAGGATATATAAATGGAGGTCAAATTATTGAAATTAATAGTGGACCCTTGGAAGTGGAAATATGAATATATATAAAATATGAAGATAAGGTTATGAACTTCGAGATCCCAATAGAAGACAAATTAATTCAAAAGTTCATAAAATGTCCATGAGAGCTGTACCAAATCCATCCAACCAACAACGAATCCAACAGTTGACTCACAGCTTATGATGCGGGCAAAAGCTTGTGAAACGTTTTCTGTGTAATTCAATGGTAAGTGGAGCATAAGAGTATTAAATCGATTCAATAGTAATTAAGAATAGTGTATTACACTTGTCACATTTCTGCCTTATGTTTCAAATGTGAACTTAAGTATTTGTTTATGTGAGAAATGTGTATTACCAATCATCTGTTGATTGTTCATGCAATATTCAATCATTTTTCTTCCATTTTCATTAATTATTCTATCTGCCCCATGCTTTCCCGCATATCCATGACCTTTCCATGGATCTTGTTGTATTCCTGCATTTCAATCCCTTGCTTTTTCCATCTCCTCCTGTAGTTTTATATAAAAAAAATCCTTTTCTATCTCTTCTTTGTCCTATGTTGTTGCATATTTATTTTATTTATTTATTCATTCATTCTGGTAAAGCTAAGGTCATGAAGCCTTCTCTTCCCCTCTACCAATCTGTAGGAGGGATACACTCTCTGCTAATTTTAAAACTCTCTTATTAGTCTTGAGTTTTATGTCTTCCAGTATTTTACTTTTATTTCCAGAGTTTTTGACAACACTATATCCACTCTTTCATTAGCTCTCAATCCTTTTTCCACCACTACATATCAAATAGTGTATTCCCTTTCCAGTGTTATTTCTCCTCTACCTTTCTTTTTTGTTTCAGTCCTAATATCTCCACTCCATATTTCCTCATTTCATCCACTATTTCTATTTTTGTTTCAGTAAGGGAAATTATATTCCATATTCCTAATCTCAATTTCCTTTTCAAGTCTAATCATTTTCTAATAATCTGTGCAGCTCTCTCCTCGATTTTTCTCTGAAAATAGTTTAAATTTCCCAGGTGGGTTATTAGTTCTATGCTGAGCTAGCCTGGTAGAGAGGTGGCCTCCTTTCCACCTCTAGACCTGCCAAATTTGTTAAGGAATTAAACTCCAAGCCTTTGGAGAATGAACTTAGCCACAACGCAGTGGCTTCTAAGATGTCTTCTACACCTCCTCTACCATTGGGATTTCTCCTCTTCTATCCTTGGATCATCAGACCTCGCGAGCTGTCCCACCAGCAACAGGGTCAAACAACCCCTAAGGGACTCTCATATATCATTTATCTGATTTTTGCTTCATGAAAATGACAGAGCCACTTCAGATGTGTACTACTGAAATTGAAGTCTTGTTTGACAAAACCAATTGAAATGTATAGATAAATGCATGCATATAGTTTTGCCTGTAGGTTGCAAATAGGTCTAAAAATTGTGTAAAGTAGAAGCTGCAATCAAAAAAAATATCTTAGTGGCAAAAAATCTAGATCAGATGAAGATTAATTTTATAGACTCATTGCCTGCAAAATGGCATAAATTTACAGAAAACAGGATGTTTGTAGAAAAATAATATATCAGATAATTTTAAAATATTTTTCATTTTGATTTGATGCTTATAAATTTTATAATATATATATTATTTACCTGAGCATCTAAGTGGTGTCCCAATACATAAAGGCACCATACAACACTGGCTGCAGTAGTGTCATGACCCTGGAAACGTACACAACATACATAAGTTGTTAAAAAAACCTGCAATAAAGAATAAGGATGCCTGCAGGATAATTTGCAGTGGGGTCAGTTTGTGCATTTTGCATATTTATATATGTTCATTCCTAATTAACAATGAAAATGTAATTCATAAAGGGGCTATCTTTAACTTCAGTAAAATCACAATCATAAACTGAAACAAATTTTTGCAAATTTCCAGTAAGTGTGAAGAATAGTTCTGTTATTAATATAGATAATAGCAAGATAAAATGGTTAAACACCCACAAATGAAAAGTAGAGTACTCTACATGGAATACACTGTTATTCTCATTGTGACTGGTGATGCATGGACTAGCCTTGTTGAGCACATGATTTAATACTGCAAAACTGCAGAGGAAACGGTAGTACAGAACTGTTTCAGTGGTAAATGTTTCAATTTGTCATAATTTGTGAGTGTTTTTGAACACACTTAGATTTAAAAAGCACATGTCCCTTCTGTTTAGTTTTGCTACCTATACTACTAACAGAGTTAGTGTTATTATTATATAATAGTTATATAATATATACAAAAATGCCCTCCAATAACAACAATGTAAGACAGAGGGCATTATGCCAATTTAAGTATAAGAAGTAACATTCCATGAATCTTAATGTTAAAGATATCTTAATGAATCTGTCGGGTCACATGGGGCATATTGCTAAAACCAATGAAATCAATGTAATGCCTTAGTAATTATTTTATTTCAAATGTTATACCTTTAATGTTACATACTGTATGATAGTACAGCAATGGACAGCCAGGCTTTACTCCAATGGCTGCTCAAGATGTCCACTACTCATCTCAAGGCATCACCTCACTTAATGCATAGTATCTTGGGTTGCTTAGGGTACCTGCTATTCCCTGCTGATAGCAACGGTCGCAAGTAGATGAGCGACAAGTTCTTCCTTATCCTCCGGGACCCCCTGTACACCAATTGCAGTAGATTTCGCATAGTTAGTAGTAGAAGGGATTCAGTTTTTGGGGAGGCCAAGGTACAGGCCCTCCGAGACCAATCCATCGTCGTGGATATTGCTTATTCAACTCGTGGCGGGCGAGTATTGAGATGGTGCACAGTCATGCTGGAACAGCTTAAGGAGTGTTCATTAGTAGGAGAGCAGGTTTTCCATAGATATAGGGCTTAGCTTCTGCCATTCAGATGTTCAGGTAGAAAGTACGCTATTATATTACCGTCCAGGAGCCCTGTTCACACATATTATTCTCCAGAAAACTTAATGACCGTCCCTTGTAAACGTGGCCTCATCGTACCACAGTATTCTTATTACGTCTGCCTTGCGCCTGTAAATACTGTGTGCGAAGCGAACGATTCCTTTATATAAGCAGTCGTGTATCTGTAAGCATTTGAAGTGTTCACACAGTTTGACGCGTGCTCACGGTATCGTTCTCCGCGATCATTGCCACACCCCTTCGTCAATTGTGCGACGACAATACATCCGTTTCTCTCGTCTGTCTGTCCAAGTATCCAGACGTTCAAACGCATGGGAACTAGGATGATCGCGTACAGGGTACCTTACCCTGCAGAGTGCTTCGGTTACATAGGGTCTGTGCATAGGGTCCTTTAGTGTTCTCACCCAGAAAAAGATGCCATCACAGTCTTTAATTACGTGCTTTCATTGGTTAATGTTAGACGTGTTTTGTTTTTGCTGGTTCCTACAATGTGGAACGAAGGTCATCAATGCCCGCAGTTGTATAACGAACATAATTATCACTTATCACTAAACTATGATGAAAGATGTCGTGTCGGCTCCTTGTGGGTCATTTCAAGGAATATTTTTCACGAACCTCGCCTTAAACTGCCCAGTTTTATTCGGTTGAAAATTACGTGTTGAAGAGTTGGTCCTTAATCTCATTTTAATTATCCTACTTTTCTTTATCACGCTCTGCAGTTATTGTGTGCCACTTTACGTTCACTCTGTATAACTCAGCCGAAGTGCTTGTGAATTATGTTTTCCTGAAATAGCATTATTTTGGTCTAAACTACAGTTTGTAATTAACCTCATTATTACTAACATTCTCATAGATCATTGATCTGGGTCCTATTAGCAGGGCAGGTGTACTTACAGCAAACATGAATGTGTTGACTTCATCGAGTAGCTCTTCATCAGATAAGTGCTGACCATTCAATGAGAGTTCCAGCAAAAGGTCCAGTAATGCTAAATGACGTTTTTCTGGAGAGAAAAAAAAGTTTATTTTAAGATTAATTTTCTTCCTATTTTAATATGCTTGTGACATGAAACTTATAAATGGTATATTATATCTATGTAGATCTTTCAAGCAACTCATTACAGTTATTGAGGGCTGGGTACAGCCGGTTGCTGACATACGAATTGGCTTTGGCATTATTCTTACACCTATATCCTCTGGTGCAGCTCAATCCCCATCATAAAGAATTTGACTGCACTTGAGACCCATTTCATTGTGGTTGTCATTGCAAAGGTTGACACTTGCTTTATGCTTGGCGATAGCATGTACAGCAAAAACTGAGAATTGAACAGTGTGCAGCATTGAGAAATGTGTGTCGTTGATTGGCTATTCCACTTCCATAGAAACTCAGAAGGATTTGCAAGCCAGCGAGCATTGGTAAAAATAATTTTTGGAGACTTCGTTTAGCAACAACAATTTTTAATTATTACATTTACTGGTGTAGTGATTTAGCTAATTGTTTTATAGTCTGTGGTAACAAAAATAAAACTTTTGTTAACTTAAATTTTTAATTCCTATTGCATTTAGCTCCGGTTATATTAAATTGTGGTTGTACTGTTTATAGATTTTTTTATATGGTGTCATTTCAATACATAAGATGCATTATTGCATTTACATAAAATGACATAAAAACAGTTCATTTTATGTCATTACTTCAATATACTTTTAAAAACTCCATTTTTCTGTTATACACCTGCTGTAGCATCTCTGATGTGTTGATTTTATGTTGAAATACAGTATTTTTACTTTATCAGCCTTCTGTTGTGAATAGATATAATTGCTTATATTTTTATATTCTTACACTGAAACTGTGTAGTAGTAGAAGATACTAAACACTATTTTCCAATTAAACTCTTTTATATGGAGGTAGGGTTGCACCAAACTTTTATGTCATGAGCTGCCACTGCAGTTATTTATGATATTGGTGTTAAAAGTGGCAAAGCCTCATTTTTCAAATATCCCTCTTACAAAAGAAGAAAAACTTTAGCTTATGTGTAATACATAATTTTTAGGCAGATGTTCAGTATTTAGTTAATAAATTAAGATAATGAACTGTCTTATAACTTTTTACTTTTTGGAGAATTTAATGAAGCAGGCCAGAAAAAGTTGAAAGTCACTGATGTTAAATCCCCCTGTCTTCAGTCTGAATTGTAAAATATGCGTGTAATTGTGTAACTAGTCAGATTATACTACACTTTCCTTAACAGGTTACTTACAGGTTACAGCCAGAATCATTTGTAAGTTGTTTTAATTGTTGAAAATTGTTTACTTTTTCATTATTTTTAATGCATTTTTCAATTATATTTAGTTTTTCATATGGTTGTTGAAAGATCAACATATAGCAAATATTGTCTAGATAAAATGTTAAGGACTTTCTGTTTGAGGTTGTGATGCACTTTTTGAGACCACAGGAACTTCATTATCTTGCATGTTTACTGGAAAAAGGATGGTCAACTTAATGGAAATAAATACGAGCTAACTCAGAAAGCTTTAACTTCTACCACCAGATGTGATAAACATGTACAAAAAATGTTCTTACTTTTAGTGGAAATTTGCCATAACTCAGTTTTACAAGTTCTCCTTCTCTGCACTGCTATTTAATGCATTGTTTGCTTTGGTAACAACTGTATTCATCATTATATTTTATTGACTGGAGTAAATAACTAAAATATGCATTTTCAAGCTTTGCATGGAATATGTGCCAATTATTATTACTGTTAATTGTTTTTATCACATTAACATTCATCATCTTGTTTTTCTTATTTTCCCTTTGATTGTTGTTATGCTATTGCTATTTTTCTTGCATTACTATTCTCATATTATATTTTTTCATATTTACTTTGGATGTATATTATTTTGATTATTCCTATAATTCCTGTTTTCTTTATAAATCTTTCAGTTAATTAATAATCTTTTTATGTGCTTTTAACCTTTATGTCACTACTCCTACTTGCATTTTTTAATTCCATTAATATGTTTGCAATATGTTCTTCATTTAATTGAAATCATTTTATGATATAGTCGAACTACACACTCTTATGCTTCACTTACTTGTCACTATTGTAGACCGGTTTCGAGAACAGTTGTTCTCATCATCAGTTCAAATCTCCGTGACTATATCATAAAATGATTTCAATTATATGATTGGCTTCACTGTGAATGTTCCAATTAACATTTTTAGTTAATGTTCTTCATTGTTGTATGACATTCTTCTGTCAATCTTTCTTTAGAGCAATCACAGAACACAAACAGGCCTGATACAACACATCATCTGATGCTAAGAAAGATGCCAGCAAAAGCCAAAAATTGGCTTATCTGATTCTAACTCAACTAAATATCAGAGCAGCTTCATTACATTTAATATATTTACTAATTAAAAATCTGTTTTCTACAATGCAATGTTAATGTAAAACAAATGTAAGATAAAATAGACTTATAGCTCCAAGTGTATTATTTAATGAAAAAGAAATAGGTTCAAGCTGACTTTTCTAATCCATATATATATTTTTTGCAAATAAAAATCTTAAGATAGAGCACATAAAATGATAGGAAAGAGAATTCTTACAGCATAATATAGGTTCAGAAAAGATTTCAATAATGAGAGGAATTCAGCGCTAAACTAGTGCTCAGTAGCAAAGATCATGCTCTTTATGTTTATTACTAATAAAAATTATGTATATAAATTATTACTTTAAAAATTTGATTACAAACGTTGATGACCCCATTATACAAATTACTGTATCCCTGCTGAACAATAATTTTATTTTCTCTTTTATCGTCTTGATGACACTCGGCCAGATAAATTTAATTATTTAAAAATGCCTGGTATCCCTTTCAGCCATCTACCAGTTAGTGATAATGGTGGGATTTGTTGTGTTGTCTGTTGCATGTGTGGCTAGCAGATGGCAGAGTGGAACACATGGTGTATTTTTGTATTGTAATAATGGAAACACAAAATTTCTATCCTATGCTAATGTATTCAACATGTTCACACTAACTTCACATACTTACTTAAAACTAGGACATGTTTCGGAAGCAATCACTCCCATCATCAGCTGTTGACTGACTCTGTGTTTTAATATCCAGTTTTGTGTAGTAGGTCAACAGATGATGATGGAAGTGAGTGCTTCGGAATATGTCTTTGTTTTATGTAAGTAAGTGAAGTTAGAGTGAACATGTTGAATATATTAGTGTAGGATGCATACCACTCCATTGTCTACAACTTCACCAGTACAATTTATTTAACAAAATTTCTATATAACAATTTTAAAAGCATTTCCTTCTGTGACTTACTTCCAATTCCTAATCTCTGCTGATCTTTATACCTATGCATTTACTTCAATATTAAAACAGCAGGCAAGAAACTGTGATTTACCACCACTGGTCTGCCTCTGGCATTTTGTAATTTAGTTATTGCATGCCTGAAATTTTAAAATATTACAAAAATTACCATTTTTAAAAAATTGAGTTGAAATTGTAACATACACACCACTAAAATTCAATAAAATGGATTCAATAAATCGCTCCTATCATCAGTTCCTGGGACCAATGATTAGCGATGGCTCCCGAAACTAGTCTTCCATTTTATTGAATTTTAGTGGTGTGTATGTTACAATTTCGACTCAATTTTTTAAAAATTTGATACCACTGTTACAAAAGTTCACTATATTTTATACTATTACAAAAATGTTTTATATGCATTATACAACCTTTGAGGTCTTATGAATAT
The DNA here is from genome assembly GCA_030762175.1 of Metallyticus violacea. Taxonomy (NCBI): domain Eukaryota; kingdom Metazoa; phylum Arthropoda; class Insecta; order Mantodea; family Metallyticidae; genus Metallyticus; species Metallyticus violacea. The sequence continues at coordinate 128,552,639 of CM060842.1, forward strand.
GCACCATATATTCTCAGTGTGTCTCTTTTTTTAAACTAATTAATGAAGCAGGTACTTTGTGTATAATTTAATTCATTTGTTATAATGCAAAATAATTAGTGATGTAAGTGAAATGAACTGACTTCTCAAGTGACATGTTCTCAGCTGTCACGAGAATTTGTAAGGAAGAAAAAAACCAGAAAGGTCTTTTTAGGTATCTTTAGATACCATGCCTTTCACAGCATAAGTGTTTGAATCTGGATACTCTTAAAGTCCATAAATTATAAATTGTATTAAGTTAAAAAAAATACAAATTTTCTTAAATGTGCAACGTAATGCTACTTACTTTTCTGGTCTTCTGCATTTATTAATTTATGTTTTATTCTTTCTTCCCTCCTTTCTCGAATAACCTAAAAAAATAAAAGCAGCATACATTTGCATATGGATATGTTGAATTGCCTTTTCTAAAACAGCAAATATTATTTTACTTTAAATAGTTGGTGTTGCATAGCTGTTAAAGCTGGTTTATTTTGGTCATACTAAGTAGAAATTAAATTTTTTAAAAAAAAAGAAAAAAAGAAAACAACAGGCCAACTTTTCAAAAATAATGGACAACATACTTGTAGAACTGGTAATAACAGCTTATAAAAAATAAAGGGGGAAAACAACCACTTGCTGTAAAGCCATCTTCTAGACTTAAAGGCAAATGTTAATATTATCTGCTTTAACAGATTCATCACTTTGTTAATAAACACACTGTAATTAAAGTAGTGACAACATTTTCGGAAGGCCAGTGAGCGGAGAGGGTCTGGACATTGGTAGTTAGAATCAGGGTCGAGGAGTGCAGTACCGAAAGCAGTCGGTAAAGGTTGTGGTACTGTATGTGTCTAAATTACATATTGTTTTGTGATGTGCCTAAAGCATGTTTACGAAACTCGAACAGCGCTCTTGGATAAAAATGTACGTGTGGCAAAAATGCACGTCAATGCCCCGACAGGTTGCAGGACGATGTGCTACCGTATCGGATGGGCACGACGGGTCAAGGTATTTCGTGTAGGCCGGGAAGAGTGAGTAAACTGGGCCGATCAATATTTTCTTCAGCTTCACCTGCCACCTGCTATATCTCGCGAAAATCCGCAAATCCAGAGGGACACTCTACCTTGCATCTTGCATGATGGCACCCCTTATTACGTAGCAGGACGGTGGCCCAAATGTTGGCCGGTTGACATCGGGAATGTTGAAACATAACGGTCAGACATAAGCCCATGTGATTTAGACCTCTTTCCGAGGCACCAAGTTTGCAGATACTCCTCGCCACGCCCTGTCAAGCCGTCCACCGCTGACATCAATAATAACAATCTCACAAACGGCATATGACGGCTACCACGAATTAGGAAAACTGTGTAGGACAAAGCAGGGGACAATATCGAATGCCTATAATGTGATTGTCACTTTAAGTTCAATAATATGTCTGTAATAGTTCTGTTGCAACTACTTATTTCTACTGAAACATTCCACACGTATAGGAAATATTTTCATTCCAAAGAGAGAGGTTCTAAGCCCAGTTTTCAAAGGTTCTGGGAAATAAAGAAAGAAAGAAAAAAAAAAAAAAAGAAGCCCCTGTGAAGTTAATTGAAATGATGTGTATGGGCGATGATTTACGATAAAGAATTATCATCATTTTTACAGGCATAATTTCTCACACTAAAATTTAACTTTACAATATTTTGTTCGCTTAATCATTAATATGTAATGTACACGTGGTACTAGTTTCATTGTTGTCGCTTCTAATTCCCGTCTTTGAGAGCTGGGCAAGTTGCGGAAGTTGTTCAGTTCCGCTTATAGCAAAAGGGAGGTAACACGCTACCAACAATATTATGCTTTGAAATTCTGCGTTCGTCTTAACAAATCTTAACCGAGGCCTGTGAAAAACTACAGGAGGCCTATAAATAGTATTCTTCTTCCCCATAGCACAGCTCGAAGATTGTTTAAAATGTTTAAAGATAGGCGGCAATCAATTACAAAGGAACGTGAACGCGGTTCTCCAGTTTTCGCTCTAACTGAAGAAAACATTAACAACACTGCGGTCATTGTGGGAGAGGATTATCAAATAACATTAAGAGCACTCTCTGAAATTCTGAACATTTCATTGGATGCCACCCACAAACTGGTAACTAAAAAGTTGCACATGAGATGTGTTTGTGCTCGGTGGGTTCCAAGCTACTGATTCCCTAATTAAAGGACGTTTGCATGCAATTGAAGATGATGTCACAGGAAGATGCGGAGTTTCTTTCAAAGATAATCATTGCTAATGAAAATTGGCTACATCATTTCGATCTGAGAGGAAACAGCAAAGTCTCTGTGAGGAAATCTCCGTATTGCAACACCAAAAACACAAATGTGGTTACTTCTGCTGGGAAAGTTATGGTCATCTCATTTTTCGATATTCAAGGATTGGTGTTATGGTGTTATGGTACATATACAGCTGTAACTGGGCAATACTACAGATATGTTCTGAAAACTCTGCAAGGCCATATCACACGCAAAAAACCACATTTCCGTGTTACAAGCCCAATGCTGTACCGGAATATTCAAGGCCGCACTTTGTAAATGTTGTTGCTAAATATCTTGTAAAAATAAATTTCAAGTATGTCCCTCAGCCTCCCTATAGTTCAGATTTAGTCTCATGTGACTTTCCTTTTCCTCGTGTTGAAAAATATCTTCGTGGGGGGCATTTTACATCAGAAGCAGTGATAAAGGCTGCGGAGGCGACTCTGAAGGAGCTGTTCAAAGTTTGGTTCCAGCTTATCTTTGAAGACGGACGGAAATACTGGGGCAGATGCATTGCATTCAACGGGGACTACTTTCAAAAAAATAACCAAAATTATGAGGATGGGTAAAGTTGGGCTGTCAAAAAAAAAATATCATTCTTTATTGAATAGCCCTTGTATGTTACTAGTAAACTTTTAATAACAGTTATTTGTATGGTGTTAATCATACAAATTCATTCTTCAACAGCAACTGATGATCATGATAAATCATGAGATTGAGAAACAAGACTCCCTTCTTGGAAGTGTTATGACCCATTGTGTGAAGTACTAAATTCAATAGCTTCAGTCCTAAATAGATACCAGATTTAGAGAATGTTCAAGCCACATATAATAAGGTATGGCCAACATAGAGAATAAGTTAAAATATAGGAATGCGGAAGTTCCATCGTTAGTGTACAACTAGAGAGATTTGATTGTATATTTATAATAAATACCCTGAAAACTCTTACGCATCCTTTGACTCTATGCCATGCAATTGAATAAAAATATCATAAGGATTACCTTCCTTCACATAACAGTTTTTAGTGCACTAAGGTTGTCAAGAACAAATATAGTATGAATTACTTTCAAAAACATTATTTTTTACATTAAATTCGGTTAGTTTCAGTTTATTATTTTGGCAGCGTGTAAATTTGTCAGTATAAAAGTATTATACTGCTTGAATTTCGAGAATATTTAATTATCTTGCAAGGAGGTCCAGGTTTTGCTGCAGGAATAACGACTTCTATAGAATGTTATATTTTAATTGTTTAAAATTTACAATTTGTTTCCATAATGATAATGGCTGTGCAATTTTTTCTTTCCAATTCCAGTATGTTTTAACTTTGCCTTGTCTCTTATTATTAATGATAATCTTTAATATTGTCTCTTGTGCAAAAGCCACATTCCTTTATGAATAATGCAGATATATACTTAATTATCAGCATGTTCTTTATTAAACATTAGTGGACTTACGGATAGGGGATAAAAAGTTATAATTAAATATAGCAAAATTTAAGGTTATGCACTTAAATAGTATGTGGTGATTTTTCCACTGTTTTTTAAACTAGCTGGGGCAAACTGGATCACACTGCCTCTGTATTATCCATATAATTTGACAGAATCGTGCCATCTCATAGTATGCTGAAAGGGCTTACCTTTGTAGTAAAATTGTGTATTATTTTGAGGCATTGCTTCTGTTTCTTGCCATATGATGTGTGATGAAACAATATATCTGGTTTCAGCCATGGAGTGATGAATCGTCTTTGTAGTATTTCTGTTAACCTGTTTAAAAGATGTTAGTTTCTTTATACAGGATATTTCATAATTCCGCGAAACATTTTAGAAATTAATTACAAATAAACTAAATAACGGATACTATATTTTACCACACTTATGTATAAATATATTCCCTAAGGATTTACATACCTCACAAATGCCGTGTGTTCATCCTGGTTGATACGACAGGCATCTAACCGATAATGCAATTTATTTCACACACGTGTCAACATATCACGATTGATTACTGCAACAGCCGCGGTGATACGGTCGCAAATTTCCTGAACATTAGCGATGATTGGGGGTACAAAAACAGTGTCCTTTACAAACCTCCACAAGAAAAAATCGCAAGGTGTTAAGTTTGGTGACTTAGGTGGCCACTGAATAAGGCGCCATCTTCTTGTCCAAAGCATTCTAACCAACGCTGTGGTAAATTTCTGTTGAGAGTCACGTTATGTCATGAAAATGAGCTAGACAGCCATCTTGTTGAAAGATGTAATCATCATTGTCTTCATTCATTTGTGGCATAAGCCAATTTTGCAGCATGTCTAAGTATGTTCTCCCAGTGACGATGCGCTCTGTAGACCTTCATTTTGAAGTTGTGCAATAGACCTGCACCTTAGGCGAGTCTCGCTCATGCTCAATTATTGCGTGGGGATTTTCAGTCTCCTAAATCTGAACATTATGCCGATTTATCTTTCTGGACACATGAAATGTTGCATCGTCGGTAAAGATGAGCGCGTTTCCAAAATCATCAACTTCACTTTACCTGCATTTCAGTACAGAAATTGACACGAATTTGTTTATTGCTGAGAATCTGATGCAGCTGAAGCTTGTAGGGTGTTACCTTTTGTCGCTTATGAAGAATTCGTCACACTTTTGTTTGTGAGAGGCCAAGTTCTAAATTTCCGCGTTTAACGAACTTTTGGGGACTGTGCTGATGAGCTTTTCTCGCAATCTACTGGTTTTTTTTTTAACATGGTCCTTGACATCCCGACGATGCATAGACAGGCTTCATCCCTAAATGCCTCTTACCATTTGCTTATGCTATTATAAACAGATGGCTTCTTGTTGAATTGTGCTCGTAAACGTTGTTGCAAAGTCACAACGGACTATGTTCTTTCATATTTCAAAGCATATAATGATTTCTCACGTTTATTTAACACCACATTGACTGTTACTGTTGCTAAGGAACTACATAATTTACTCTTAGCGGCAAACCGTGGCAACTAACGGTATTGCTTTGTTTTCTAACAAAACTTGGAGAGTTTCTCTTTCTATCGGCATAAGAATTACAATGATAAGTTGAATAGTTTATCTGTAATTCATTTCTAAAATGTTTCACGGAATTATGAAACACCTGTATTTTAAGCACACTAAAAATTAACAGTTATAGTCTAGATAGTACATTGCATGTGACTGCTTTTAAGTAATAATTTTGCTAATATAGAGAGTATAAATGTTTTAGTTCCAAAATAATGTTGAACTAAAAATTACATTTTATTTGAAATTTAAATGTTTCTTCTACAGTTATTGAATAACATTTGTTATGGGTCCTAGAACCTAATGAATCATACTAATCGTAAGAGCTTAACTATGCTAAAAATGTAAATAGTTGAGAACAAATTTGCCTTGAATTTAGTAGTACGTTACAAGCAGATCCAATTAGACTAAGTCCATAACTTTAAGCACTTATGGGTCAGACTTACATCGTCATTAATTGATTTTATCATTCCAAAGGATTTTGGCATTCAGCATAGAAGTAAAATAAATAAATATATTTTATGTGTGATAAATACAACCCTTACACACACACACACACACACACACACACACACACACACACACACACAAACAAACAGAGTTTTCATTTTTTGCATTTGGTCTCAAAATATTTAGAACTGCAAGAGATATGGGGTGCTCTTCTTCTGTTTCTTCTGACCGTACAAGATTTACCCATGACTGGTTTTGAAAATCAAATATCCTGCCATCTGTTCGTGCCTGAACATTTCTGCATCTAACTGATCGTATACAGACTCCTAAAAAAATATGCCCAAAGAATTTACAGTAATAGTATAAAGAGAACTTTACAGTAAATCTTTTGAGAGTGAAAACAAATGGTCTCAGACACTTCAAAATAGAGTAAAGGCATCGAATAGATAAACATCATAGTTACGTTTCGATGTGACGTGTGCTCATAGGCAGTTAAATGTAAACCGGTATCATTGATGGAGGTGCAGTCATAAACAGGCTTCACTTCAAGCTTCACTTCACTATAAGCCACACACACTGTCACAATCAGTTTATAGATTTTTTGCGTATTGAGTACTAGAGTAGGTAAGTTTTATGAACAATTACTTTACTTGAACTTAATATTACGGCATATATCTGAAAGAACAAGTATTTATTTAAGGTAAGCTGTTATGTTCTCAGTCCTCCTGACCATCCAAAAACATATTTGTAGCTTTGAGGTTGACGCCTGCAGCACCATAACGAAGCATTGACCATTGTTTCTATTTTTGAGATGTATATTTTTCTACTTTCTTTCTACATGTATTTTCCATATTAACGTGCCATCTTGTACATTAGCTAACATGCTATCTACAGGAATTTTCTATTGCTTATAACATAGTTACATTACTGACTTTTAATTCATCTATAATGGCCCCATTTGGGACTCGGTCTCCCCTGATAATTCCCAATAATGATCCGAGAAAGCGCACCTGTTGGGCTTCCAAATTACTCTTGTCCTCTTTTAAAATCCAAATTTCCGATCTGTATAGCACCTTGGTTTGACGGTTATTTTATGGAGCCTTAACTGAATAGACATACTTTTGCGAACTTTTCTTATAATAACTCAATTATTCTAATGAAACATATTTATTTTCCTAACTCTCTGTTAGTTTTATTGAGGTTTTAAGAAATTAACAGATTTGCTTTTATCATCACCTCTGTATTTGCATGTAAAATTTAATAATACTTATTATATTTCTTGGTATTTTATTAAACTTTGAAATTTCCCATAATAGTTACCAATTCACTGGACCATGTACTTGTTTATAGTCAATGAATAAAACATAAAACAATCCTTACCTGTCTATGGCTAACACATAGTCGCTATGGGAATTCATTTGGGCATTCATTTGCACACCCATGGCAGTATCTGAAAAAAAGAATTATGAAGCGGGTTAATAAAATTATAGATTTCAGAGATACGTTTTTTAGAGACTATATGGCCGAATTTTCTCGTTTTTGCGAGCAAGTAGGTGCACAGTACGAAATAAAGGCTATTTCGTACTGTAGGAAAGGAATACCAAGCAGGCCTTTTCTCTCTCCTTGTTTGCTTTACAGGCCCGAGCCTGAAAGTACTCTATAATCCCCCATTTGCTTACAAATTACTTGACATGAATTAGTACATTACATGTGTATATAAGTAATATATTTATTGCATGAATTTAGATGCACTTATATGTTACATTTCTTTTTCTTTTGTTATACTCATTATTTATATCATACCAAAATGTAGTAATAATTGTTTGAAAAACATTATTTTGTTTGGAAGTACATTCTTTTGTTCTTTCATCATAATATTAATGGCCTGAACAGATAACGTCTCACATAGATTCATAAGTCAACAATTAATTTAATTTCATAAGTTCCAAAACGCCATACAATAGCGATAATGATAAATGAGATCAAGATACAATTAACCATTCATCTTCAGCACGAAGAGTATCAAATACAAAGTTTGTAGACCGCCTGTGATGCCTCAGTAATAAAAACGGGCATTAACCACCATTAAAATACGCTTGTAGAGATTAGCCCGTAAACAAAGCACTACCTTCATCCTCTTCAGCTTACTTTAGCGGTGGCGAACGCCTAGTCAAATTAGAGGTTTGCAGCCCGCATCGCTTATTTCAGGAATGCAGGAGAGCTCATAACATATCGTCATCGATCAATAACAATCTGATCCTTCACTGCTGTGCTTTGCAGGCATAGTATAACTCGGATATGACTCGGTGCGGCCACTGGCCTGCGTCAACCTATGTCATAATCTGTACAGATTATTTCTCTTGATTACGGTTGTCTCTACAAAACACAAATAATTACTAACGCATTGTAATTGTTATATATATAAAACAATTATATATAATATATATAAACCTTTCAAAATGGTTTTCAGCATGTCTTTGAAGAGTGCCAGAAACGCTAGGACAGTACATTGCATCCTTGATAAAGGTCATAAAAATTATGAGAATGAGTCAAGGTATATTGTGAAAAAATATTATTTTACATCTTATTCGGGCTATACACTGTTTATGATTGTGACTATTCATGTTTTCTACCCCGTCGCTTGTTTCGCTTCCCACATTCACTCACATTTTCTTGTCAACAACTACACTAGCGTCCTTCGCTCAACGGTACAGTTAGCTGGAACGGGTAACCCCTGCAAGGAAAAGTTTGTTAGTGCTTACCACAGATAAGATCTAGCGCCACTAGTTTGGCAAAAGGCACGATGTCGAAACCGGGTTTGTCCAGCTGCTCGCGAAGCCTGGAGACCAGTACCATGCTCTGCTTATGTATGGGTTGTAGGAAGCCTTCCAGCACGCGGCTATGGAACGCTGGTGTCAGCAACTTCCGGTGTAAATGCCATTTTTTTCCTGAAAATGATTCTTTGACAGAATAACTACTCTCGATTTCCTTTGCCAATAAAGACAGCTATCTTTCTCAATGTATGTATGTATGTATGTATGTATGTATGTATGTATGTATGTATGTATGTATGTATGTATGTATGTAATGTTTGTTATTTGTATTTAGTAATAGCATCATGCAAATGTATATGTCTATTTATAGGATTGCAGTGCTGCCCACGAATCTATTAACATTCTTTTGTAATTGGAGAAATTGCTTGGACATTACATTGATTGAAGATTGATTTTTGCCGTTTCCAAATAAGTTTTTCTACTTTGATTTACAATAAGATGAAATTTACGCTTGAGAGTTTAAGAAATTTAAAATAAACATTTTGTTTCAACATATCATTAATTTCTAAGTAATGCAGCAAGATCTTTTTATTGGCTTCTATATTTATACTTTCATTTGATTTTCTTGCGAAATGTAGTAATACATTACGACTAGAGATGGTGAAATTTTAACATTTTGAAATTTCGTTATAAGCGCTAGTGTTTTCGTATTTCAAAAGCTTGTCATTGTTTGGAGGAAAGCCAACATTGCAAAATAGACGCTTTTCTCTGATAAACCTGTGAAATAATTCTGCAATTAAAAATAAACAACAATAGCCAAAAATTGTCCTTTAAATGCAAGAAAAACACATTTCCTTGCATCAGTGGCGTTAAGTTATTTCAAGCACGTAAATTCTACAGAAAGTAGCTATCTTCTCATTATTTGAAATGAAACATTGCAAGGCGGTTGAAAGATATAAATTAAGATAAAACAATTTAACAAACAATTTAGAGCTGGAGGCTTTTATGCAAATACAGTGCGATCAGTTTTGGATTCCCCCGAAGCTTTGCCTGTTGGCGAGCGCACTGCTCGTTAGCCGCTTAGCCGGCCATCCTGGTCTCTGTGATTAGCGGGGGGGGGGAGTGAAACAATAAAACGAACCATACAACAATACTACGCAATTCACTTTAAGAGACTCATTACTAACCAAATTATCAAATGAAGTGTTGAAACTCCGCGTCTTCATTCTCCATACATTTTGGGCATCCCTTTAGGCAATCAATAATCACTCGCTGGTTTATTTTGAGAAATTTGGACAATTTCTTTACAAGTATTACCTTTGAGTTCTTGTATAGTGTGTAGGTTCGTCTTGTACACGGCATTTCTTAATATGCCCCAGAGGTAATAATCGAAGCTGTTAAATGGGGGAACTAAGGGTTCCACAAATCCCTACTAATAATTATCTTGTGGAAACACTTTGTGAATTACTTTCATAGTTTATTCGAAATTTGAGCAGTGGCAGAGTCCTGTTGAAAAAAAATGCACGATCGCGCTTCCTGTCGGTCAATTCTCTGGGAAAAAAAAAAAAAAAAAAAAAAAAAAAGGTTTAGTATAATATTCACATAAGTAACAGAATCAACTGTATACTCAAAAAAAATGTCATGTAATCTTTCTTTGGCGAGAACCGTACGCTGTCTCCCTCTTAGGCTGGACACTTCCACTTTCCTGAATTTGGTTATAGAAATTATGGACTGTTTTACGATCTGATGCGTCTACACCCGGAAATCTTGCTTGAAACAGCCTTCGAACTCATGAGCTGAGTTTAACCACAAGTAAATCGTAGGTACACGAGAGATAATACACTTTATGTATACTGTCGAATTAAGAAACGAGCAACACAACACATACCCGGGAACAGCTGCTCTACGACTGCGACAGTCAGCAATGTCAACAAGCAAGCAGCTGGAAAAACCTTGCGTCTTGGGGGAAAGCATCACTGATCGCAATGTATAATAAAAAGTGCAATGTCATTCTATTTCAGTATTTTAACAATATTACCTTAAATAAAACATCTCTTTGTTTATTTGCTTTTATATAAGTATAGCAATCAATATTTAGCAGATTAAACAGTTCATGTTTTATATTCAACATGTTTTAAATTCATCAACTCATCAATTAAATACAGAAAAAGTATTTTTACTTCATTCTTATATAATTTTGATTTTATATAGTTAAATTAAAGATTGTTAGCTTCAAGATGCATCAGATATAAATGTATTGTTATGCAATCCCACCTCTAATACACTACTTACTATTAAATAATCTGAATTCTGAAATGAGAGACGTTGACTAAAAACCAGAATAGTATGAAGTAGTTATTTTTGCATACAATTTAAAAATAAGTATTAAACAATTGTTCAAAATATTTATTTTTGGACTGAAGCCTGGACAATGAATAAATAAACAACTGCATCAAAATGGAGCTCTGGCGAGTATATGTAATGAACTCTGGAAAAGTCACGTTTCGAATTCAGAAATAAGAAAAATAAAGAATCTCTTTGGAATACATAATGGACAGAACGTAACTTGTGAATTCGTTAAGCGAATATAAGATATAAAGTATTCCAAGAAGTGTCAATACTTGAAGTGTGGAGGAAGCGAATAAAAAGAAAACCTAAAGTAAACTGGAGTAATCCGAATTGTGGCTGCTCGTGTACTGAGAAAGATGCCAAAGTGTCTGGAGGGAGAAATAAAAATTTTGGTTAAGGAAAGACTATTGTAAAGCGGGAAAATGTCTGCTAACAATAAAAATTAATATTAGCATTATTAATGATACAAATATTACTTAAATTCAGATGCATCTTCCAGTTTTATCTCATTCATCTCCATCCTCCAGTACCTTGTACAAACTCCTTGTCTGAATTATCTCATTAATTCCTTCCATTTATGTTTCCCTTTATCTTAACTCTTTTCTCTCCGGTTTTATTTCTTTGGAAGCCTTCTTTCATTAATCCTATCGGCAGGCCCTGATTGCTTAATTGCTTAGTTTCTATAAAATCAAAGTTTAGAGCTTATCTTTTTTATCGTTTAATACCTAGTTATAATTTAGAACATTCCTTACATCAAAGCAAGAAGAAGGGGAAAAAAGCATGTAAACATAAGTCGGGAAATGCCTGGTTTTTGAACAATGCGTTTACAATGACACATTAACTATATGAAATTGTCAACTCATTGGTGATTTCAAAATGCCCTCTGCCTGCTTCTGCATAAGCATGGTCGCACACTTTCAAAGATCTCAATATGTGTCGAATGGTTTCGCAGACTTCTACAAGTTGATAAAGCCCCTCTTCATTTGGAATGTACATTACATAATATAGGGGCTTTATGTGTCTCAGCAGAAAAAAACCGAAGGACTGAGGTCAGGCGAACGTGCAGATCATGGAGCTGTTTCTTCCTTACTTATCTATCAGTCATGTTAGAAGATATCAGCGTGTGCATTTCGAAACAGTACGACTAAAGTGTGCTGAAGCCCTATCATGCATAAACCATAGATTCTTCTTATTGCCAGAGCACATTCTGTAGATCTGGAAAAATGTTCTCAATAAATTGCTTGCAAGAGGTGCTGGTAGGACATATGAACCTACCAGTCATCCACAATATAAATATCAGCCCAGACATTGATCTTGAATTGTTGCTGGTGTCTGGCCTGAATTTCACCCTGTGGATTTGCATCAGCCCACAAATGATGGAAGTGAAAAGTTGCGATTCCATCTCTTCCAAATAAATGTTGCCTCATCTGTAAACAAGACTGAAGAGATAAACAATGAATTGGTAGTTTGCGCAATGCGCCATCGGTAAAAGATTTCTCATCGGTAGGCACAAGGCCTCGAACACGCTCAAGATGATAAGGATACAAAAGTTCATGAAGTATCCATCACGCGGTCATTGAAATGTACCAAATGCAGTGGACAAAACTTCTTGTGCTAATTCTGAATCTTCTCTAACCATCTATAAAAATTAATTCTTCCTTGTCAGGTGTATGAGTAACTCTTGGTTTTCCATCCGTAATTTTTTGTGGTATTGCGGATTCCTGACTCAGCAACTTAATGCTGAATGTTTTTTTTTTTTTGCTTTGAATATTATTATTATTATTATTATTATTATTATTATTCTACTTAAGGATTCCCTTTAATATATTTTGGTCATTAGGGCCCCATTCAATTCAGGGCGTGAAATGGCCGATACAATTTTCTCAGATGTTTCTTCTTTTTTCTTTTACGTGCCGTAAATCTACGACACGTTACCAACCCTTCAATTCGGAAACGTTCCTTTCATACAGCCGTGCAGCCTCACATCCATTACAATTTGCGCAACGATAATTAAAATCTATCTGTCTCCCCAATATATCAATAACCTGCCATGATTAGCAGTTCAAATGTAACTAAACTGCACCACAAGTTAAATGTAAGAAATTGACTAACCACGAATATATATAAACAGTTATGCACAGTAACACATTGGCATCTAGGATAATATGCACCTGGGCAGGGTTTATATGTATCGACCTATGAAAAAAATCAGTTACCAAACCGGTATAAGAATTTCAAGAATTCCAACCAAACCACAGCTCCCTGTAGCTACAATTTTATCACTTTTATTTTATCATACCTACCTGCAATCATCAGAACAGCGCACTGAAATACGAGTATATTTATAGTTTTTTGGCCTAAATATCAGTATGTACTAGAAATCAATAATCAACATGGTGGGCAATTGAAAGCGTTTTGCGAGACGTCAGATGCACAAATTGACCTTATAATTCAAAGTTCCAAGCCAAAAAATACGAAGCAAAATAGAAATAGTTTGTGGAATAAATTTATCAAATGTAATTCTATTTTAAAAGTTGTATGTTTAATATTTGTAAAAAATTATGATGTTTAAGAAAAGCAATAAACTGCATTAGGATGAAAAATGGCTCGTGGCAGACAAAGAAATTCAGGTTGTTAACAAATTCTTATATCTTGGCATACAACTGAGTAGTAATGGAGGCTGGGAGAAACAGAGAAGAATTGCAATGGAGAAGGGGAGAATACCATGACAGCGATAAGAAAATGTTTATATTTGATGTCAGTAATGAGTATTCAGGGATTGATAGGCTTTATTCTCCCTTGGTTGAATCACAATGGATTTATGGAGGGGACATTTGGGGGATAGAGGAGGGATGGGGTAATAAAAATTTAATATTAAGAATATTCTGTCAACTAATTTTGGGAGTTCCCAATAATGCTGCAAACGCAGGAGCTTTGATAGAATTGGAAAAAAATAAGAGTGAGAGGGTTAATGTTGGAAAAAGTTCTGACATTTTATTTCGGGTTCAAGAGCTATCTGCTACTGATATTGTGAAAATGTGCCTGAGTAATCAAGAAGAAAATCTGAGTATTATGGTAAATTTCTGACTAAAGAAAATCAGGGAACAGTCATTTTGAAATGGGGTAGGAGATTTTTGGGCTAAAATTAGATATTTTAAAAGAGATTGTTGGAGGAGAGTGAGATCAAGAATGGAAGATATGGATAGAAAACTTTTATTAGGGATAAAAGTTCACTGGCGCACCAAAAGGAACTAAAAGATGACCCAGAAATGAAGAAGTATATTTGATTTGTAAGAAAAATTAAAGAGAAGGGATAGCCTGATTTCGATTAGATGTTTGGATACTAAGGGAGATGAGGGAAGATGTTATTCCGGGTTTGTGCCCCATCTATGGGGAGAAGGAAAATGAAATTCATATAATCTTCCAGTGTAAAGCCACAAATGATGGAGGGAAAGTTTCATAAGAAAGAAACGGAGAAATGAAGAAATTGGATTAAAAAGATTTTCGAAGATCATGAACAGATATCTAATTTAGGACAGTTTTAATGGAAAGTAAGGATGAAATGAAAATGCTTAGTTGAAAGACATGTCATTTAGATAAATTTTAGATGATATTATTAGTTTATTTTATATTGTTTTAGGAATTTAAATAAGAATAATTATGTTTAATTTAAAATTAAATAAAAGTGTTATTGTAATATACATTGTATCCAGAGGAGTTACGCCTAAGGATGGCCAGGGTGAAATAGGTGAAGATCTCTGTATTTATTTTGTCTTAGCATATCAATAAATATTAAAATTCAAATAATTGTACGCTTAATTGGTGTTTTAGGTTATCGTGTTTCAGCTGTCTTCAATTTTTTTACTAAAGATTTTAAATGAAAAACTGAAACAGTATATATCATAAATCCTTTTAATTACGATCTTCATCTGTTCAGTGTTAGCGGAAATTAAAATGTCGGACCAAAACTTAATAACTGTAAGCGCATTTCTTGGATATACTATTTTACTTTTATCATTTATTCATTAAATAGTAAAAAATAAATATAGCTCGAGCTACAAATGTTATGATAAATTCTGCAACTCTCGTCATATTACTACAGATAACATCATTTAAGTGTCTGAAATAGTTAATTATTATTTTCACAGATTTAAGTTGTTGGATCGTACCTCGAAACGTATTGAATATTATCTTGCATAACATCTCACAAACCATGCATATCTGAACATGTTTATATGGATTTTTTTTCCTTGTTTTAGTGTGAGGAGCTCGACCCCAAAGTTTTACCCGATATTTTTGTTACATTCTGTATATATGGTTTTTGTTTCTTTCAAAAAACATTTTTTGCTACAAAACGCCATCCAACATTGCTTTACCACTTCCATGGTCTAGTGGTAGTGTTTGCAATTACACATCAGGAAGTCCTGGTTCGAATCCGTATCAGGTCAAGCTGTTTGAATAAGGTTATTATCGGAGTATTCTTTACCTCGAGAAGATGAATGCCAAATGACCTCTATGCTCCAAGCTATTTGCGGCATTATTAATTCATTTAATTCCATTCATTCCTAAACTTACATCTATAGCATTCAGTTCACAGTGTACAAACGTCACGAAAAGACCAATACACTCAAAGTTATAATAAATAAAACACAGAGAGGGAGAGAGAGAGGGGGGGATTGTTTTGCATACCGAAATTTTTGTTGCTTTCCCTTTTCTTCTTTTTGTAATTTTGATCCCCAAAATGCTAACATTCACCATCTCTAATTGAATTGAACTGAACTGAAAAACATGCAAATGAATAAATAAAAGCTATCTAGAGTCTAAAATATTGCACAAACTATTTAGGTAGCTCAAAAACAATTTTAATTTAAGAAAAAATGCACTTTTATGAGCTACAAAAGTTTCTAAATATTATAATTCCATTTGAAGCATGAAGCAGTTATATTTTTTATCTATCTTCCATTTCTCAGAGGTAAAACTTGAATACATCTTATCATTGTCATGATTCTGGCTGGTAGACTACTGAATAATAGTAACAAATTCTCTTCATCTCAAAAATCTGCTGTGAATAAAATTATGCACCAAAGCCTGATTACAATTCACATGAGAAAACTTATCAGGAAAGTACGATTACATAGCAACTTTCGTTGCGTTGTTTACCTGTTGCTGTGAGAAGGCCATTTCCCAACCATGGTTGCAAAAATCCATACTCGTAGCTTTTGTCAATGTGGAGGGTTGAGTTGAAGATTGGCTGTAAAATG
Organism: Metallyticus violacea; assembly: GCA_030762175.1. Taxonomy (NCBI): domain Eukaryota; kingdom Metazoa; phylum Arthropoda; class Insecta; order Mantodea; family Metallyticidae; genus Metallyticus; species Metallyticus violacea. The sequence goes on from CM060842.1 coordinate 128,568,803, forward strand.
CAAACAACCACGAAGATGTAAAAAACCTGCTCTCTCTCTGTGCAATTTGTCTATCTAAATGTGTCTAGCTATCCAATTATCTCATGACCGAGCGGAGACAGGGGACTATATCGGCCAATAAATTATCGCCCAAGGTCAACCGAACTAAAAGAGTTGGGGCAGGCGGTAACCGAACTGCTGCTTTAACTTTGAGCATCATGCACCGAATCAATGTCGTTTGAAAGTTAAAGAAGCAATACGTTAATCCTTGAGGCACAGTCTGCAGAGAGTACCGAGTTTTTGTGATTTGTATGTTCGTACCTAGTCCGCCCGTGCTGCCAAGAGATTATTTGAATTGAAATTCCCAAGTGATCGAGTTTTAAGTCATAAATTAGTTAAAAACTTTCGCGAAACGGGAAGTGTTCAAGATGGAATGTATGGAAAATGAAGGCAGGCAGTTCTAGCATCTCCTTGCGTCACATGGGGAGTACATACATTTTTGAATTTTTTACACTGTCACTCTAGTGTTTCTATCACTCACTGTTATGTTATGCCGCTCGCCCTCCCGCTTAGACTCCAAGTGTAGCCCGGCCGATGGCTTAATGGTCGATGTAATCCCCCTACCACACTGCTCATCAGATATTTGGATGTATCTATAGCATTGATGAAATGCTTTCCGTTATACAATAACAGAGATCGATCGTTAAAAAGAAAACAACTCTCTAGGCAATCGTGCTTTTGGAAACCCTAGAGGAAGGATATGATAAAATATAAAATAATAGGTTGGAAAATATATTAAAAATGTGAATTAGAAATCATCATTAGAAGGGAGATAAAATTTTTACCTTTTTTTTTTTTTTCCTGGAATGTACTGTTTTGAAGGAAAATTTTTGTAGAACGTGTAAACGTTTATTTGTATACATATACACGTACTTAATAAAATCAAAACACAGGTATAATGTAAATGAAACGTTGAAAATTGGGCTATATTAGACTAAGAATTCAGAATGATTCAGCTCATCCTGTGGATTTCGTTTCAAAATACTTAAGCTGCCGTAATAATGCTGTTGCTGCCATAATTAGGTTTCAACATCTGCACCAGCATTATAAGTTATTACGTGGATAATACTTTACATGGGAAATTCACGGAAAATGAAAAAATATATATTTTATTTAAAGGCACTCTTTAACGTCTCAGGTAACCAGCGTTCCATTCCATTCAGGGCGTGAAAAGGCCGACAAATTTTGTAAAGAGGCCTCTTCTTACAAGTTTGAGGTTTTTTACATGACGTAAATGTACGGCACGAGACGCACGATTTTATTTCCCTTCCGAAAGAAGCAATACTTAGAATTTTTATGGTAACCACTAGACCACCAGGACCGACACAGAAAAAAAAAAGTTAATGCATATAATACATATATGTGTATACACAGCTGAGTACAGAGATTTAAAACACGTTAAAAAGAATTGAATGGATATGAAAACCTTATAATATACAGAAATGTTATTTATATTTATAAGAATGCATATGAAACAAACAAAATCCCGTGACTCCATTTTTTCGTATTTTTGTAAGTACTTCAGAGAAATAAAATATTTTAATGAATACACATTTCAGTGAATTAACAGTATGTCTAGATACTATGCATTAGCAAGTGCATACTAAACTGAAGGATTGTCTATGTAATCACAAATTTAGACTTCAAGGATATTCCATTTTACTAGAATTCTGATGTAAGAAGCGAAAATAGTCTTTCAATAACTAGAGAGTTCTAGACATGGTATGGGCAATGCGTCCTAGGAAGGAGATTTGAACCCACGAACTCTCTTAGAATCTCAGCTTGACGTTAGCCTATTAGGGGAACACGCCGGTGGAGTCGCAGAGCTAGTTACGAAATAAGCCTGTGAATATGAAACAGTGAGAAGTGCATAACTTCACAATCACCAGGATCGACTGAATTACCCTGCATATAAATACGTTTGTTTAACGTTTACGCTGCAGAGTAACCTGTAATTGAAGAAATATGTGGGTATAACGATAGATTAGTAAGAAAAGGCACAAAGGAAGAAAAATTAAGAACAGAGGAATGTAAAATGTAAGGGGGGGGGGGGCAAGCGAGAAAATATGCTAAAAGAATAGAGTGGAAATGATAAACTTGCTAAGTAAAAAATATTATGTGGGGAAAAAATAAAGGTTAAAGAATGAAATAAAAGATAAGAAAGGAAAGCTATGTATAAAATAAGTTAGAAAAAAGAAAAATAGGAATAATGTAGGTGGGAAAAGATCTGTGAGCAGATGATTAAAATATATAAATTAATTATTAATTAGACGACCCTTTATATTTGTTAAAGAATGAAGTAGAAATTACCTGAATGGCTTCAGCGCGATACAAGAAGAGAAACGGTCTTTGGCCAACCCACAGACAAAACATGTCTCCATATTTCTCAGCACAGCAACACATCAGCCGAAAGAAATCTGTGAAGGAAAAAAAAAAAAAAAAAAAAAAAACATGGATCATACCTAGCGCTGATATTTATTCATCTTCCCTGGGCCCTGTTTCACGAAACAACTGGTCTACTACTTTACTATTTATTAGCCGTAATTGCATTAATAAAAACTGTTTCACCAACATTTGTATAATGGTAGGATCGTAGCAAATTGTCATTAGTCACTTGTCAATATTACTGGTATAGCGACTGTATACGAGCGTCGAGAAGGCTGTTTCGGGGATATTTATTACTGCATGGACTGTTTGTTGATTTTGTTGATGTGATTTTGTTTATGCAGCATGTATTTTAAATAGTATATTCATTTTTTTTATTTGGTTTATTTATGAACGCTCTTTAATATCGCAGGTCATTAGTGTACCATTCAAAGGGCGTAAAACGGCCTACAAATTTTGCTCAGAAGTCTCTTTTTTCAGGCTTGAGGTTCTTTATCGTGCCGTAAATGTACTACACGAGACCCACGGCTTTACTTCCCTTCCCTTCCCTTCCCTTCCCTTCCCTAAGCCATACTTAGGATTTTTACGTCCGAAAAAATCCATCGGGCCTGGCTGAGATCGAACCCGCGATATTGGATTTAGATTCTTGGATCTAAATATTCAAAAGATTTAGGAGGCAAGTATGGTTACCACTACACCGCCGACCCACTTCAAGCCAAGAAATACTATTATGTCTATCACATCGAAAAGAATAGTATTCCAAACAAAGTAACAGTGCTGTGTCTAATTAATGAGTATAAAGAAGTACTATTTGGGCAATTCTCTGACAAAATTTCGAAGAAAGACAAAGCCGAAATGTGGAAAATAACGCAAACTGTGAAAACGTTGGGGTTAATCCAAGAAAGATTACGCATATGTGAGGGACACATTTTGGCCAAAGATCAAGAAAGCTACAATGGTGTTTTTAATTTACCTTCATAATAGATTCATAATAGATTCATATTATCTACAAATAGTTATGTAAGTATTTATATGTATTTTTTCATGTGAAAATAAATAATTAAGATTTACGGGATTGGATGGTGGATTTGAGATCACGAATTGCATAAATAACCCTTAATGAGGTTTATAATTCAAATGCGTCGAGCTTAATTGCTATAATCAATACCTAACCTAAATTATGCGGACTAATTTGGAAAATTACAATTCGATATTCACCAGCGGAATTCCACTAGTTAACTAACAATGGGTAACATTGCAAGAACATTTTATGAAACAGAACAATGATAAAACAAAATTACGGGCTGATAATATCAGTTTGCCACACTAGTAACTAGTTCTTCATTCACATAAGTTCTAGAAACACACACTTATAAAATAAACAAGTAATACTAGAATGGAAACTGGTTTTACTAGATTAAGAGCTTCGTGAAACAGGGCACAGATGCACTTGTACCATAAACACACCTTCTACTGCACATTTCTAGTAATTTTAAACCTTTTACAATAATCTTTCAGTTAGAAATGAATAATTATTCCCAGATATTCCTTTAGTGCCTTTAATTTTACCTATTATTATTATTATTATTATTATTATTATTATTGCTGTTGTTTATTTATTTACCCAATTTCTGAAATGTAAAGAGGAAGTTTTGCCGTTCTCAGTTTTTAGGTTTAGGCACGCCTGCCCATCTCCACCGACCTATTTCCTGACAATGCCACAATCAAATTGGTTTACATAGAATTCATTTTACTTCAAGTTTTTTTTTTTTTCTGATTTGTATTTGCTTTTCTAAAAAATAGAGCCTATAATGCTCATTGGTTAGAATAGTTCTATAATCGCTCATCCATTTATCACTGTAAAAATATTTTCAAAATGAATTCGCTCATTTTCATGTTCACGTTTTCCACAGTGCACATATACATATATAATGTACCATCAACGCCTGATCGGCCATATATAATGTTCTCTGTTGGTCAGTAACATCATAGACCTGTGATGTATAATCAGCAAGCAGTAGCTGTAGCAGTAGTGTGGTTATGTATGCTAACACGAGCCGCGGCTGAATGCCAAAACCATTTCGTTAATTTACTGCATAAGCCTATTTTAACGCAAAGAAATCAAGATAAAATCAGTGATAGAAATTAATATGGCGATGTAAAATAGTATTCATTTGCAATGTTCATTTATTATCTGTTATGATCTGTTTTCATAAACTTTACTTTAGTGCTCTATTATTACCGCAGTTTGTTTAGTGTTTAGAATTGGCATCACTTTGTCGAAATGCTTCTTTTATTATATGTTTGTATTTTGTTAAAGGTTAAAGATGTGGCAAGCCTGATTTTGTAGCTACACTTACAACGGTGCATTTTTACACAGTGTTTAATGCGAGACAATTACAAAAGGATTTCTTTTTAAGGAAAGAAGCATTCCAAGGCCAAGTTTAGGGTACCGCCCGGGCATTTACCATTTATGAGTACTGGGAAAATCCTGGGAAAATGCTTTGTCAGGGAGGACGGTCCTGCCGGGAATCGAACCCCAGACCTCCCAATCACGAGCCCGTGCCTTAAAAACCTTCTCTATCCGTTTCGACACAATAATGCATAGTCTACAAACCAAATATACCAAATCATTAATTGTAAGAAAAAACAAAAGAAGATATTTCGTTTCTTATTTGTTCCCCCCTCTGAAAAAACAAACTTTGAACGCACATGAAGTATTTATATTGCTACTAGGTTTGCTATTAAAATATATTTTACAATTTAATGTTCGTTAAGCAATTTTGACAGTAACCGTACATTATCTCATCAAAGCACTTTGGGTTTAAAAAATGGTTCGTGACACTTTCACATATCAAGAAATTTTCTCTACTTATAAAATAAGTAACGTTTTTACTCTTATTCAAAAGATTGAGTGTGAACAGTGCTGTATATACATCTAAAGAAGATATCATTCTAATCATGTATAAAAACTATATAACATTTAATCGAGGAGTGTGATCTCAAAAGTCATTCCACATATTTTCAACTTTTTGGACTTAGACATTCATCTTTTAGTGGTCTATCATGTTTAATGTATATTTATTCTCAAATCCTATCCCAACTCTGTCTACAAATGAGAATCGTGATATTTTATAATTAAATATTTGTCAAGCAATATCTTGACTCTACTGTAAACTTATAACAATGATCAGAATAACTTTTGAGAACACACTCTTCAGTAATTCCAACAAGTTTGATGTACACAAATTTGTTATAATGAATTTATTGATCTTTGTGTTAGAATTTATTTGTAATATAGCTCCTATAATTACCAAGTTTTCTGCTTACTAAATCTTATGACACTCACCATCCTGACCGCCGGTGAGCAGGAGAGAGTTGCCCAGGAGAGGCAGGGTGGGAGGTCCCGGAAGACCCTTGAGTGCTATACAGAACTTGGCCCTCCGGTACAACACCACCAGTAGCAGGACCACGGCCACCAGAATGTACACCGTCATCACCATCCTGATATACTGTGGCAATCTCCCAGCTTCTCTCTCATTTATAGACATAAGGGAGGGAAGAGAGGGGTACGCCCCGCCTCCTCCCTCAACTTAACCACCCTCTCCACCGCTTTCCGAAATTATCAACTTACGATGACCAATGGGCTAAAATTCCGAATATGTTTGTTCATACGCGTAGCATTTGTTAATTGCTTCATGTTTTGAAAATGAGTCGAAAATGAAATTTCATTGTCAATCATCTCAGTAACAAAGAGTCAAGGATTCGTTTCCGGCCGGAATCAATAGGTGGAAAGAATGCGAAACAAAGCTTTGTGAGCATTTTCCTTTTCTCCCCTCCCCCCTTTTCTTTTTTCTAAGCAGTAGCAGTACTGTAGAACTTTTCCTCATCTCTGAGAATAATAACAAGGGTAAAATGGAGAGCAAGTAAACTACATATTCAAACATTATGGTAAGCAACGCCTAATTATAAAACTGAAGGCATTGGAAGTTCATAGTACAGCATCAGGGAATTGTATATATTAACGAGGTCAATATTTAAATTTTGTAAGAAGACGATTGGGAAAAAATTCTTTGTAATATTCAGCGTAAGAATAACGAATGTATCTACCTTCTTTTTTAAAGTTAATTTTACGGAATTTATGGGTATCATGTAGCTGTGCTCGCTTTTCTGACATATTAGCCCATATATGGCTGGATATATATTTCACTTCAGGCGAACTGGTTATTAAATTAATACACACAAACACAGTTTACACTCTTACACTAGATATGATAAGAAACAAAGAAAAAGTCAGGAATCTAACCTACATGTGAGGGAAACAACAGCTCTGTGTTTAACAAATTTCACCAGAAAATAAATAAAATAATTGTCGCGTGAAACATTAAACGAAATCACTTTGATATAAAATTGTTTTCCGTTCATTCTTAGAATGGTCCTAATGTAAACATTAACTACGTGGTATTGACCGCATGACATTCTGCTTACACAAAATCTACATACACGCAAAATTGTAATTATTACATACTTTAATATTTTATTAGTTTGTGAGTATAGTAATTTATATTCATTATATTCATAAAAATCAACGGCCTACTAACAGCCATTACTCATTCGTATGAGAATTAAAACACAGTTTAGTTAAATAAAATAAAATGGCACATCATGCTGAAAGTTCAGTTCCAATAGTTATTAAACACTAAAGAGGTTAGGTTTTAAGTGATGGTTAGAAAACAATAGTTACAAATATGTTTAACAAATATACCGAAAAGTTTGCACACTGGTAATAAAAGACATTGTCAGCATCACTTCTGAATTCTCTGGGGTTCCTCATGACAGCATTGAATCTGCAGGTAAAAAAATATTCAAAACAGGAAAAATATCATTTTGATTTTATCTAACGATAACCGCAACGATTTTAATAATTTCTGCCCATCTGAATGAGTGGTAACTGTATCCTATATGCTAAACCCCATATAAATGATAAGGAGTAAAGTGAAAGGTTACGTTGCCGAAGATAACAAAACATTCAAACGATATTTGGCCCTTGGTTGAGAAAAGCTTGAATCTGGCCAATACTAAGTGGAAAAAGTGTATTGAGCATTTTGTGATAGTATAGAAGAAAATACAGTTTGGGAAATGGACGACTTTGCAATACTATTGTCCATCGACTGGTGATCATATCGAAGAACTGATATCATCAAGTTGCAGTGATAGTGGTGAATGAGGATTATTAGCCAGTTTCCATAAGACAACCTCTTCAATTATTATTTTTTTCCTTGTTCATTTGGTATAACTCACGTTACATAGCCATATGTTAAATGCCATATTCATTACTTATTGGGGTGCACAGAACTTGTTTTTGTCTGATGAATACAATTTGTTTTGTTTATATAAGGTGTTCAGGACCCATTCTAAGAATGAACGGAGTTTAGATGATATTAAGTAAATAAAAAATGAATAAAACGTCTCCCCTCAGGTTATATTGATTTCAGTTTCAGATCAAGCATCAAAAGAACAAACTAATAAATGTGTGTTTCGTGATTTGCTTACAATAGAACAACAATGCCTTTACAAAATATAATTCACTTCTCAGAGACATACAAACACATCCCAGACTACTTTTATTCCAGTTTGGTAAATAACAGTGAGCTTGATTCTTGCTAGCTTTTGAAAACAAAAGGAAGGCATTTAGTAAGGAATTTCCGGCACCCTTCTGGGAAGGAGGAAAAACATTTGCACAACGGAGGGGTTAAATCCCATCTGTTTTCTTCAAGGTCAGTTAATATGTAACACGTGGCGAGGCTCTTACACAGGACCTAAGTTCGATACCAGTATGAACACATCGATAATGAATAAATAATAATGAGTTTATAAGTGTTTGAAAACTGAAAGCTTTTATTTTTTAGGGAGAGGTGGTAACTAAAATGAGCCCAACGACTGAAAATGAAGGAAAATATTTTGAAAAATTGTAACAATAGGTTCAAAACCAAGATGTATCAGTCGAAGCTACAAATCAGGTAATTAAACAATTGCCTCTTTATTAGTTAAATATTTTGATTTGTTAATTAAATGGAAAAGTATTTCCTGGAAACAGGAGATATAGATATTATACCTTTAATAATATGTTGAAATATGGTGTCATTGATGTTCAGAAAAAGAGCATAGAGTTTGAGTTATAGATACCAGTGAACATGAAAGTCAATAATTTTGTGAATGTTGTGGTTTAAGCCTGTAGGGTGTTTAACAAACGCATGAAAAAATCTGTATTAGGTTAAACAAATAATGATATAATAACTGTTTTATAATGGTGTTTGGTGCACATTTTCACCACTGAATCGTCACAGATGAAAATCCAGGTTTAAGTTTAGGGTGTACTCTTAGGCATTTGCCAATGATGTGTGGAAGACTTGGTAAATTCCTCAGTGAGAAAGGGCGGAAAGAAAGTCCTGGCGGGAATCGCCAATCGCTCTCGTTCACAAGTCCACTTTGGTCACTCGTGTCGACAAATGCACATTAACTTTACATTTTATAGGAGTTTTTGTCCTTAAATACTCCCATTTACTTGCATGTTAGCAAATTCATTTCGGCTTCTTATAAGTGGCACAGGGGGAGGCACCCCCTCTTCTCCAGCGCAGAAAATCCTGGTATTAATAAAGATAATTATTTTTCAAATGAAACTGTCGCCTATACTTATGCTTTATGAAATGTAATGTATCTTTATGATGTCCTAGGTTCTGTGGCTATTAATATATACGAGGGCTGTTCAATAAAGATGATCATAATTTTTTACAGGCGTTATTTTTCGTGTTAAAAGTTAACTTTATAATATTTTGTTAGCTTAATGCGTAACATACATGTTGTACCAGTTGCACTGTTGCCACTTCCGGTTTCCGCCTGTAAGCGGTGTGCAAGTTTAATTTCGCCTACAGCAAAATGCAGGTGAAACGCAACGATCTATATGCTATTTTGAAATTCTGCTTTCACCTCAAAAAATCTTGAGCTGAGGTCTATGCAATGTTAAAGAAGGCGTATGGAGAATTTGTTCATCCCTATAGCACAGCTCGAAGATGTTCAAAATGTTTAAAGAAGGGAGAAAATCTATTTCGAAGGAAGGTGGGCCCGGGTCTTCAATTTGTGCTCTAACGGAAGAAAAAATTAACACCGTTCATGCCATTCTGTCGAATAACATTAAGAATATTTTCAAATTTTGAAATTTTCATTAAATGCCACCCACATGTTGGTAACCGAAAAGTTTCACCTCAAACGTGTTTGTGCACAGTGAGTTCCAAGACTGCTGAATCCCCAAAGAAAAGATGTTCCCGTACAGGTTTGCATGCAATTGAAGGTGCGGGGTTTCGCTGCTGATGAAACTTACCTACTTCATTTCGATCTTGAGACAAACAGCAAATCTCTTTGTAGAAGTGGTTGCTTCTATTGAGAAAGTTGTGGTCACCTCATATTTCGATATTCAAGAAACGGTTTATCAGCATGTCATGTTTGTACACGCAACTGTAAGGTCCTATTCACAATGAAAATTAAACGTAAATTAATCTTAAACGTAAAAGCTGGATGCTATGTATTTTAATGGAACCTTCACAACGAATCACTTAATCGTAAAAATAAACGCACAATTAGACGTAAACTTAGACGCTAGCAAGGTCCAAGGTTTTGTGTCTACGTCTACTTAAACTTAAGAAATCAGCCAATCAGAACGCGGCTACTCTGTTTGTAGAGTTCTGATAGAGAGAGCTAAAGATCAGTGGCTCTGTAGACAGAATGGCATCAATGGACAAAAGATTGATTGCATTATACCAAAGCTAGTATTACTCCAAGCAAATTAGTTACTGCACTTTGCATATGCATAATCGCTACGGCTGTCTGGTCAGAAGCAACCATTTTCAATCAGCTGTTAGTTGATCTTCGCTTTTTCTTATTTTTGATTCACTAATACTTACGTTTGCGTCTTTCATTGTGAATGCCTACATACTACTAAGTTTATGTGTTACGTCTTATTTTATTATATTACGTTTAACTTTCATTGTGAATGGGGCTTAACTGGTCAATAGTACAGAGATGTTCCGAAAACTCTGCAACAGGACACATTTGCGTGCAACAAGCTGACTGGATGCAGCAGCACAATAATGTACGGCTACACATCGCAAACGCTGTTGCTGAATATCCACAAAAATTTATGTAACGTATGTCCCGCACCCTCACTATAGACCAGATTTAACCCGATGTGTATCTTTCTTTTTTTCCAAATTGAAGAAGCAATGGTGAATTCTACGGAGATGATTCTGGAGGGGCTGCTAATATATGATTTCCAGCATGTCTTTGAAGACTGGCAGAAACGCTGGGACAGATGCATTGCATCCAACGGGGGCTACTTTGAGAAAAATAATCAAAGTTATGAGGATGGGTAAAGGTTATGTTGTAAAAAAAAGGACATGGTCATTCTTTATTGAACAACTTCGTATTTATCCCATGGGTCACCGTATAGAGCGTAGGCTACATGTGCAGTAACTCAGAAATGAGTTCAGGACTTTAATGTTGTCAGTAAACTCTCATTCAGGAACGAAAAGGAACTCCACAGAAAGCTTTATTCGGGACTCGAACTTCTAGAGTATAAGGTAACAAATCAATGACCAAGAAGTACCTAAGTGATTACCATACTTGCCTCCTACACCCAAGATCGCGGGTTCGAACCCGGCCAGGACCGATGGATTTTTTCGGGGCGTAAAAATCGTAAGTATGGCTTCCTTCTGAAGGGAAGTAAAGCCGTGGGTCCCGTGTCGTACATTTACGGCACGAAAAAGAACCTCAAGTCTGAAAGAGAGGCCTCTGAGCAAAAAATGTCGGCCTTTCACGCCCTAAGTTGAATGGAATGCTGATGGCCTGAGATGTTAAAGAGCGTCCATAAATAAACCAATCAAAAAAAAAAAAAAAAAAAAAAAAGAAGTACCTACTATGGTAGTAATGCAGCTATAGTGACATACTGACATTCTGTGCACTGATTTGTTTTAATTTAATGTTGCAAAATGTTCAGAATTTTGGGAAGTGAAGAAAAAGGTTGTTTAGTGTTGGAATTCTCCGGATGAAGAAAATCGTGAAAAATTTCTTTAGGTAAATTAACCTAATATCCTTTGTTGTTGCAGTTGTAAAATCTATTTATGTCGACGAGGGCGCTTACAGTTTTACTCCCTCTTAACTGTTATGCGCCTCCAAACAAATACGAAGGAATTTGCGTGGTGTGTGAAACCATTTCAGAAATCGTTATGAGCCTGACGGTCAAGCTGAAAATGGAGAGGAATATTTTGGGCTGTGCCCACATGTGCTGTCAAATTTCCCAAGAGTCATTACAGATTACGACTTCCCGGACGGCTATTCCTGTCGGTAGTTGGAGAAGGATTCCTGACTACCTCAAAGGACAGCACAACTTCATGCTTCTGTTTACGGAGCAAAATTAAATTACCTATAACTCATGAATGACATGGAAGGCAAGGTTCTGATATGTTTTAATTTCAGACATATTTGTAGATAACCTCTCTTGATTGAAAGAAAATCAAAATTCATTGTAGTCATTGCTCTAAATTTTTCAAGTTTAAGTTAAGCACACCATAACAATTTCGGTGCGTTGTAATCGCCTCGCACTCCATTTTCTCCATGTTGCTTCACGTTTATGACGTTAAGTATCAGTCATTTATCTAGTCGTACCGTTATTCTGAAAAGAGACGTAATAAAGAGCTTCAGAGCTGTTGCAAGCTCATGTGGTACAAAAATCATCCATTCTTCACAGTCACTTGTTCTTCGTTCTGATCAGCTGTGTGCTGCTATTGGATATATCGTATAGGCCGTAACCTTTTCCAAGAACTATTTTCCACACATAGGTAGTCATTACCGTTTCTATGTAGGCTATATTCTTATGTATTTCCTTTGCCAGATAGTTTCAGATTCTTAAGTTTATTTGTTTTATGCTGCTTTATATCCTGGTTTTATAACTACGTTTTATTAATGGTATTTTTTTCCGATTCCTTTATAATTTGTGTAAGGTAGATATCCATTACTAAAACTAAACATTTAACACTTTCTTACAAGTGTATACTTTCTCTTATTAACTTTTACATTAAAAACAAGTCCTGTTTATTAAAATACTCAGATGCATAACTTAAGCTCTAGGCAAAACTGTGATCTACATAGATTCATTGTACATTTATCTTGTTATTAAAAGATAATTACTTAAAATGTATTAGAATATATAACGCTCACCCAATCTGCTATCTCCTGTTATCAGTGGATAACAGGAAAAGATTCAAATTTGCTCTTACAGATTATCTGTGTGACAGTAACCTTTATTCAGTTAACGAAGTCATGAATGAATAATGTATACTGTTAAAAACAAAGTTCTGTCAAAAGACATATCTAATATGACAAACTTTCATACATATAATATATTGCTATTTTATTATATTTGCTAAATATTGTATTGTAACTTAAATATATTGTTATACATATTAAATTATTTAATTAAACAAAATGTAATGACCATATGAATATATGTATTTTGACTTGTTCCCATGTTCAAGAATTGTATAGGAATATGGTGGAGTGTAAATAATCTTAATATTTATATAAGTAATGTTAGAACGTAACATCGTTAAACTCAGATCCCTGTAGTGCTTAAATTTGCCTGACACTTGCCTTTTCAAAGGAAGAAAAACGTCTAGGTAGACAAGAAACAATAACACTAATTTATACTTTATTATTTCATTTTTAGTTTCATCATCCAGGGAACAATGTAGAATAACCACTAAGAGGAAGAAGTGCAGTGTGATGGCCATTGGGGGTCTCAAATGTACCATCTAACCGTTATTGGTGAACGTTCACTATTTTGAATATGTCGCCAAAACTGAGATCAACTATAAATAAATAATTACACTAATGGATTGGTTAATAAGGAGGTGGTTCTCTGTGTGTTTACCTTGCCAATAATTTTTCCTACGAAACAAAAAACTGGTCGTTTCAAGTCCTCATAGAGCTTAGGTACAACGCATCCCTTGCCAGGAAATGCGCGCTAATATCCCCTTTAGCCGAGTAACCTTTGCAAGTTGTTGAACTTGACCTATTTTAGAAGCTGCTTATTGTTGCTGGGCTCTCAAGTGATGAAATCGCGAGCAGTTAAGGTTCAGATTCTCATGCCCGCAGCAAGGGGAGCGGGACCGTACCGGCAAACAGTGGAGAGGGTTAGTTGGAGGCGACCTTGACCTTGAAAGGCTTACACGTGGAGACCCACCCCAATGTCTTGCCACTTGTCGGACGAAGCTGTTGACCTGGCGGCGAAGTCGGCACGTGTAGCCGGTCACCTTCAGCCCGGACCTTCCATTCCCTCATCCCAACTTAATTGTCTTATTGTCCAAAACGCCTGTTGTCTACAGAGGGGGTGTTAAGGATTGGGTTTCAAAAAGATCTGTAATTTATGTATACTAGACCAAACCTGAATTTAGCCAAAAGTATGAAAATATATAAATTGTCATATTACCTTGTCGTAATGTAATAATGATTACCTAATTTTAGAACTGAAAGTAACAGTCTAGCGGTACTGGAATAAACAATTGAAGATTAGTGCTGCAAAGTAATGCTGCACCACTACTTTGCACTATTTTATAAATTACAACTGAAATTAGCAGTCTTGCCATATCACACAATTTAATATAATAAATTTATGAAATTATTCAAGCATTGCAAATTACATGGAATAAATAGGCCATAATGTTGAAGATTTCATTACATTCGATTTCTCAAGAAAATACGCTAACATATCATTCTCATTAATTGTCCCGACATTTTTCTTTTTGCCCTAAGCTGTGAATAAATCATGCTCTCGCTCATACTATTTTTTTATTAAATATCTCCGGCAGCAAATCATTTCGCCGCTTCAACAACCTCGGGTGGAATTACTTCAAAACCTTTATCATTTTCATTAAATGATAATTTTCAATTCACCTTCATATCATCCAGTTACTGAATGTTTCAATAAAATCAATAGTAACTAACAACACACTAACGCATAACTATGCAAACATATGAACTAATCGATTCGATATTTCTAGTTTTCGTTATTTTTAACTTTCCAAGTTAAATAAATTATAACACACTAAAAATAAGTTTACAATATGGTGGTACATAAAATGGCATGTAATATACATGTTGAAAGGCTCATTGCGGTCCTATGCCTTTCAGCACTTATATTACAATATACTATTTATGCTCATGTTTTTAGTAATTCCATACACTTACTCTATCTGCACATTTATCTTAGTATTTGAAGTTTTATATCAATAGCTTTTACGATCATTGCTTACATTCATTTTTTAATTAATTTGCGCTAAACCAAACCTAGGTATTAAGGAACCAAAATGTGCGTCTTCAAGCAAATGCTCTTAATGAGACAGCTATTACCTTTTGGTGGAATTATATAAAGAAACAGGGATTTAGCTTACACTTATTATTTTAATGTAACATGACCGCAAGTATGGTATATCGATATAAAATCAACTATGTTTATTGTTTCAGTTCAATGTTAGAGACTAATAAACTTGAATTCAATATTACAGCAACACTGCATTATGTTCTGCATTCGAGGTGCGTTCCATCAGTTTTCGTTCGGTAGGTGATTGAATAAAAATACACTATCATTTTTCAATACAATCTCCCTTTACTTCAATCCGCTTCTCACATCTCTGGATTATGTCGATCTCTTTTAAAAATATATTCCGAAGCTATGTCTGCAAAATGCCGGAAACATCGTTTTTCAACTCATTATCGTTCATTCCCCGTTCTGAAGGCTAGATTTCAGTATTTAAAACAAGGCAAGGTCTGGACTGTATGGTGTATGATCCAGCTGCTGGAAGCCACCGACTCAGAATTTCATGCCTCTTTTCCTTAATGGCACCAACTCTGCATAGTACTTCCCAGACACCAATGCGTCTTTTTTTCTTTGAAGTCTATCACCAACTTCCTCTGCAGTCTCAAAAAATTGTCGCTGTGATCTTCTCCGTGGAGACCTTGGTCTTTCTAAGGGGCGCCTCACCCTTCTTCTGCCACTCTATTGAATATTTTTTTTTGAAAGCGAATCATTATACAGGACCACAGTTCGGTCACTTGTGACCATGGATTCCATACTACTCTCTGGTTACCGTGGAAAGATTCAAATACTTCCTCACGCGCGCATTTGAGTTGCTGAAAGAATTCGGGGCACCCATCTTTCACTGACCTTATTCATATAAATGTTGATGAAGAATGCGAAGCACAGTTGTTTTAGAGAACCCCACCTTGCGGCTATTTATTTTGTATTCAGACGCCTGTCACTGGTAACAAGGGAGATGTTTTCTTGTGTCAACACATTCACCGGCATACTATCATATCAGCCATCTTCAAAGCTCTCTCCGCCTATACGAAATGATTTTGACCACATTGGAATGTGAAGGGGACTCCTCTCTTTATACACCGTCAAGGTGTTGTTTAATATAAATGGTTGAAAGTCCTTCTTTATTTAAAAATAAGTCGTCACTACTCTGTGTTCAATTTTGAACACATCGCTATATTATGCAACATATTTGACTTTTTTTTTAATAGTGTTTAACGCCGTTTACTACAGGCAGTGGACACTGATGATATATGAAATGAAATGATATATTGGGAAAGGATTTATTTTAAAGGAAGGAAACGTTTCAGGCCTAAGCTTAGGGTACCTCCCCGGCATTTGCCATTTATGAGGACTGGGGAAATACTGGAAAAAAAACCTCAGTCAGGGAGGACAGTCCTGGCGTGATTCGAACCCCAGACCTCCCGCTCACGAGTCCGCTCCTTAACGACCTCGGCCACCTGTGGTGGTGTGTTTCGCTTAAATGAACACCCCCAAGCAAATGGATGGCGTGACTGAAATCGAAATACATTGTTTACGTGTATCATATATCATTACAAATGCAATGATGAATCATGGCCTTCTATATCAGGCCCCACCTCTTAAGTGTACTATTTCAGTTATACCATGAAGATGTCCCTGGCTCCCTGTCGATTACAGAGTCAATGAAATAATTAATATTTGTAATGTTAGAATCAGCAACCCAGTAATTATGTGCAAGTATGTTGTGCATTTTCTTTCAGTGGAGGAACTTTAATGGCATAACTCGTATATGTAACTTAGAGATTATATAGTGTTTAAATGCGTCCGTAATGTGTAATTTTTGGTAATATTTAAAAGATAACATGTAAAATATAGCACAGTAAGAAAAAATTCACGTCTTTCTCCGAACACAGTAAGACTTGGTAAAAATCAGACAATGCAAGTTAATCTCATCTGGTATATAGCTAGAGCTGGAATGCCCACGCCTCAGGCAGAGACACCAGCTTGCTCGGTGGCAAAGTCGTAGGTGTTCGAGTAAAAAGCTCAATGACAATAACGTATGACATCTGTTTAAATTCAACTTATTGACGAATAGCGGAGCATTTGGCTTGACCATAATTGTCCAGCGAATAGAAATGTAATTCAGTGAGGTAAGCACTGACCTATTAGAGACGTTAACACGAAACTGGCGGGAATATTTAGCGCCATTGTCCGTGGATAGCGCCATTTTAACTGAGTATAAAAGGGATAGATTTTGCCCAAAAGACGCGCAATCTCAGAGTTTTCCAGGCCCAGATACTGCCGTTGCCCGGGATCAGCGGAAGAGCGGCCTAAGTACCAAGTACCAGTTCCGGCAGTAACGAGGCTTAACTGTCAATCACGCGTGATACGGATACAATATTACTGGCCTGCATTAAGAATACTGTTGAAATAACAATCTCTTCGCATTCGGCACCATTTGGTAAACGTAAAACTTAGGGGTTTACCAAGATTATCTTGCCTGTGATTCGACGTGAGACGCGAATTGGCCTAAATATTCATGTTCTGGAGATTAAACAGCTTCAGCAATAAATCACGAGACGTTATTTATCAGCGAATTTCATATCAAAATTCCATTCACTCAGCCATGCATAGCTTATGGCTGCCAGAAATCAGCGGAAAGCCCTAGAGAGAGAGAGTTTCGTGTAAGCAGAGTTGGAGTCTGCAGCAGCCATGGCGAAATCTGCGATCAGCGGACTTAAATTAATCAACACAGCTACCATAAAGCCCGATCCCCATCCCCCCACATATCTACTTCAAATTGGCGCTCGCGGCTTGGGGTCTATAATAAACACCCGCCACCAATAAATCCAGTAAAAACGGGCGTTAAACACTACTAAAAAAGGGTCGCATTCAATTCAGGGCGTGAAACGGCCGATAAATTTTGCTCAGAAGTCTCTTCTTTCAGACTTGTGATTCTTTTACATGCCGTAAATCTACGACATGGGACTCACGGCTTAACTTCGCTTCCGAAGGAAGAGATACTTACGACTTTTACGCCCGAAAAAATCCATAGATCCTGGCTGTAACTGAACTTGCGATCTTGGGTGTAGGAGACAAGTGTGGTTATCACTAACCTACCAGGACTGACAGAATTGTTAATGAACTGTAAGCAAAACACCAACTGGCTTTCTGACAGCAGTAACTTGGCTCCTGAAATATAACCTTGAGCGTGGAGGTTAAGGTCGATAACACCGGAGGTTAAGTCGACCGGCTGGCATTGTCAGCAGAAGGTTGACTGGGACGCTTGGTATTAACTATGTTTATAAGACATTCACGCTGCTTCTTATAATTTGCGTTAACGTTTAAGTCTCCTAGTACGAACATAATGGATGTCATTAATTTTTCTAGATGGACAAAGAAATCTAAGCGCTTGCTATTTAATTATCGATTTAAAGATAGGTTTATATTTTTTTCATTCTTAATTTTAATGCGTGTCATTTAAAATTTTTCTGGATTTGTTCTCTGTTACTGACTGCATCAGTTTAACATTTCTTACAAAATCACTATACCTCTCTCTTAAAAGTTTATCCTACAATAATATAAAACGTATTCATAGCCTTCTAGATAGATAACACTGCCACATTTCATTTTCTGTTAGCCCATGTTCAGTTACCGCAAAGAGATTTGGTGTGTTTTCATAAAGGAACACTGAAACCTGATCTATTTTGTTGCAAAGAGATATCCACGGGAGAAAGGTATGAGCTGAGAGGGACACCGAGATGCCAGGAGCCATGAATGGGGACTGCGCTAACGTAGACGCATGTCCCTAACATGATTCCAGATTGAACACCTCTCGGCGGAAGCCCCTTCCCCGAGTTGTGCGAACTTCACGGAAAGTTCATATCCATTCCAGACACCCGCACCTTCAAAAAATGCAAGCCAACATCACATCGCCCAAACCCTATAATTCCTCTGGCACTTTCCAGCCTTTATTTATTTGGTTTATTTACGGACGCTCTTTAACATCTCAGGTCGTCAGTGTCCCTTTCAATTCAGGGCGCACCGCCACGGATAGCCGAGGGCGTTAAGGCACGGACTCGTGAACGGAAGGTCTGGGGCTAGAATCCCACCAGGACCGTCCTCCCTGACTGAGTTTTTTTCCAAGTTTTACTCAGTCCTCATGACTGGCAAATGCCGAGGAGGTACCCTAAACTTAGGACTGGAACGTTTCTTTCCTTAAAAAAAATTATTTCCCAATTTATCATTTCATCTCATGTATCATCAGTGTTCACCGCCTGTGGTGCCACATTAGTAAAAACGGGCGTTAAACACCATTCAAAAAAAATTCACAGCGTGAAAACGGTCGATAAATTTTGCTCAGAAGCCCCTTCTTTCAGGCTTGAGGTTCTTTATGTGCCCTGAATCTACGAGAGAGACCTAGGGCTTTACTCCCCCTCCGATGGAAGTCATACTTAGGTTTTTTATGCGCGCTTTCGAGCCTGTAAGAGAGTGGTTATCAAACTGTGGGTCGTGACCCCTAGGAGCGTCGCTGAATTCTATTAGGGGGTTCGCGGTGGAAATGGGAGCGTACGTTTATTTAAGAACGTATCCATTTTCAGTTTTTTCTTATTAAGAATTTTTAACTAACTTGCATTATGCTTGTTTTTACCAGTTATACATCAGCGGAACAATGGTTATTGTGATTGAATAGATGTCGTATTATTGAAGCGTGAGCGCGAACATGCTAAATTATTATTATTATTAATTATTATTGTTGTTGTTATTATTATTATTATTATTATTATTATTATTATTATTATTATATATTAAGCAGCGAAGTGAATGGAGGGTCGCCAATAATTTCATTCTCGGAAAGCGGGGTTGTGCATGCAATAAGTTTAGAAACCGCTGCTGTAACAGAACCAATGAAATTTAATGATGTGAAAATTAATGGAACACAAATCTCCGTCCCAGCACTCACCTAATTGACCAGGGGAACCAGAAAAAAACTAAGTTCAGGATGGTCGACCAAACAGTAACTGAGCCCAGGACCTTCTGAAATTGATTCTTAAGTCTTACATTTTGCCTCCTCGCCAGCATCATCCATGCCCAGTGCAAAAGTGTCCCAGTGTTTAATGTGGCTTTTCTAGCACAATAAACCGTATGTTTAATACCAGCAGGTTTATAGTGTTTTTTTGTTTGACAAGGGGCGATGATGGTAATATTGGTAAATTTACAGCTTCAAGTGAGCAGCTCCCTTCAGAAACACCAGTTTTTCTTCCTCCACCATGCCTTTCTATCGGCCCTCACTTTAATTATAACATTTTCATAATAAAATACTATTATCACTTAAAAGTAAAACAAACATAATAACACCTGTTTTATGTATTTTTTGTTATGTAAATTATGGAAACAAATTTTCGTGAAAATTTTGTACTGTATACTGAGTATAGTTGCAAGTTTTCATTGAACAAAGGAGAACGTTTACAAATGAAAATGCACATTGATAGGGCATTCCCCCTAGATTTCACTCCTACTATAGTTCTAATTGCTCATTGTTATAGCTTGAATATTTCTTTTCTATTAGCAGTTTTTCCTTAAAGTATTATTCCAAAATTGATATAATATATAAAAGCAAGGAATTGGTTGCCTTCTAAACCCAAGATCGCGGGTTCGATCCCGGCCAGGACCGATGGATTTTTTCGGGGCGTAAAAATCTTAAGTATGGCTTCCTTCGGAAGGGAAGTAAAGCCATGGGTCCCGTGTCGTACATTTACGGCACGAAAAAGAACCTCAAGCCTGAAAGAGAGGCCTCTGAGCAAAATTAGTCGGCCGTTTCACGCCCTGAGTTGAATGGGACGCTGATGACCTGAGATGTTAAAGGGCGTCCATAAATCAATCAATCAATCAAAAAAAAAAAAAAGAATTGGTTGCTATTGTTTCTCGTTGAAAACCAAATCTAAAAATAGGAGAATTTGAACAGTATTTGAATTTAGGTATCCTTAATATTAATCAATTGGCCACGAACCATTTGCATATATTTATAAGATTTGTTATTCGTATTATGTTACTTGCATCATCTGTAAATAATACACTATAGCCTATATTTCTTCTACACTTTAGTGAATGGGAAATCATTACATACAATAAGGACTGAATAATGTTTACGCACGTTTACTGAAGCATTACAGTAAGTGGACGCTGGTGATATCTCAGATGAAATGATAAGTTGGGTAAAAATATGATTACTCCCCGGCTTTTGACATTTATGAGGCTTGAAGTAAACATGGAAATTATTTGTCAGAAAGAACGGTCCTAGGGGAAATCGGACTCGCGCTCTTCCATACACAACACGAAAATAGATTTCCAAAAGTCTGTTGTATTCCATTCTGTTTTGGGATCACCTAATCAGTTAAACGATGGATCATGTAAGTGTGTTGAAATGCATTGGTAACTAGTATTTTTAAAATTGTGTTATTTTTTTCCTTCAGTTTTTATTTAAGTAAAGAAGATCATTATATTGCATAGAATTAAAATAGAATGAAACTAATATTTATTAAATCTGTTGCATTTTTAGTTACATTATACACAGAATATCAAATGTAGTTTAAGCTATTGCATGTTAAATTTGTTTGATCTTATGCATAAACGGCAAAATATTATGCACAATAACTGAAGCTTTTCTTCACATTCCAATTTAATCAAGACATTGTTGATCAATAGGGATATATGTATAGGTAATACATATGTTAATGTTTTGTAATCTTTTTTTATTTTCAATCGTTGTTGGTACTGCATTTCTGAAAAGAAACAAAACAGAGGGAATAAATAAACAAATAAAATAGAACAAAACATTGTGGAAATAACAACAGAAAATAACACTAAAATTGCTGAGTAGGGTAGTAACATTTTAATTGTTCATAATGGTTAATTTTACCGTTCTGCTTTTCAAGTTTTTCCTTTTGGGAGATAGGCATTTCTATATTTAGTAACATAATTTATTTAAAATCAACATAGTCTTTAACCAAAACGATCACAATGATGCACAGCTTCACTGGGATCTAAGGACCTCTCATACATATTTTTTAACCAATCTTACTGTTGGATTATTTACATAGGGGTTGATATATCGCATGTTATTTCTTTCTGTTTAGCATATATGATTCAAAATACCCAAAAATAAATTATTCCGATATATATATATATATATATATATATATATATATATATATAGTTTCCAGGAATATTTGATAGAGTGTATTAACAAACTGCACCTTACTAATTTTATTGATTATAAACTATAGAGGGAAGTTAGAGAAACAATTTGAGATAGGAAACCCAATATCAGAGCTGTTTTGAAGTCTGCGAAATCAGAGTTGAATGTTTATTAATCAGTATTAAAGTGAAACATTTGAATTTTGAATGAAGTTAAACCTTTTGAGGATTCAGACACGATTTATCTTATTGCATAGTTCTATAGCCCAGAGAGAGCTGTTTATGATTCTCTGTGTACTCTGTGGCACAAAGTTAGTCAATGAAATCAGCAAACATGAGCTCGCTGCCGGCATATTGAGTCTGGCATTTATTTACAATATTTTGGGTTTAAGGGTTTTTTCCTTTTAAGTTTTTAAATTATTGTTTTTATTCTTTGAGTGCTAGGCTTTACATAATATAATATGCACTATTTTAGATTCTAAGACTTTAGGCCAGAGCTGTAGTGGAGGGGATTGTACGATGTTCTCTCCACTATTTGGGGGGGAGAGCTCCTATTGCTTTTTTTTTTTTTTTTTTTTTTTTTTACGGAGAAACTCATTTTCTTAACTTTCAGTTAATTTATTCATTAAGATATTAACAATGTTGATCCTAAGCTAGGAATTGCAAATTTCTTTGCATGTAATGCAACAATATAATATAAATTACTTGTATACTCAAAGTATTAACTTTGAAGCCAATTCTGTACATTGTTGAGCAGGCCATTGAGGAAGAGAAAGCTTCGAATAGTTATAATTGCGTCTTGACAAACAACTCAATAATAAAGAACAAGTAACAGGAGATGGGTAGGGCTAATCATGAGCCATCTGTTCGTGTCACATGTTCTGTGACCAAAGCGACTATAAATTAATGTTCTTTTTGGTTTGGTTTTTAGCATACAGAAAGAATTGTTGTATGCTTTAGTATTTGCTGTTTTTCTTTTAGTTTGACATATTAAAAGTTTTTATTAATTGTTATCAAAATAGGGTTAAGCGTTGGGTTGGTTAGAACACAAGAAAGAAAGAAAGAAAGAAAGAAAGAAAGAAAGAAAGAAAGAAAGAAAGAAAGGGAGGAAGGAAAGGGGGAAAAGATAGAAAATGTTCTATAAAACCTCGAGTAGGACAACAGAAGGATATTTTCGAAAGTACGAGAAAAGTGTTTCACATACCATATTCAGATTTTAATAAACTTGGGCATTTGTAAACTGAAAATGTGCTGAACATGGGTAAAACACTACATAAAGGCGAACTCTACGTAGTAAATTTAGTTGTGCGAACATCATAAACCTCGTTGCGCACACTATGTTCAACTATAATATTTAAAAATGAATCTACATCATTGACTCACATTTAGTACATCAGGTCAGAAATGCATCATGGAAATGTAGGCAACTTTTTCTTGGACATCATTGAACTTCCAAAATCAGATGAAGAAATATTAAAAACTGAACTTTCAAAGTGTTTTTAAAAGTATGGTTTTTCTTCAAGTTATTTGAGCGCTAATTTGATTGGAATATGCAGTGTAGTAACAGAAAAGCGATGGAAAGGTGCAAAGGTGCAGGTTTTGGAAGATATGAAGAAGGTAATAACAACTGTAAGACTCTCAAAGCCATTTCTGTGTTGGAAATGAACATAAAGTTTTTTTTATTTATTATTTTAACAGAGCTGCAAGAAAAACTACGAAGGGAAAGTCTTAAGTCATGGCAATTATTTTCCTCTCGCGAACAAGGACAGCACTAAAATGTAAGATATACATTGAAAGTGTATGGAACGCACTTTCGAATGAAGTCACCAGATGGTATATGCGAGAGGAAGTGCATGTCTCAGCACGTTCTGGAATTCAGTTGGTGAGGACAGTGGTTAGGAATGGAGGTCGCGTATGTATGTGAAAACAGCGTTTTTCCATAGCAGGAAAGCATGAGAATGTCCTATCGAGCAGTGGCGAGGTGGACAGAGACCGTCCCGTCGATGTACTTAGAGATTACTTCGAAGGCTAATCAACGTGGGTTACCTGGGAGATCTGTCCTGTGACGGATTTGTAACCGTGTGAAAGTAGTTGTGTGTAACGTTTATTCGTGTCATAATAAACAGAAGTTGTCCGATTACCTATGTTTTGCTTCTTCAAGCTTATATCTTATTCGGGAGAAAAAAATAGTTGACTTGACTTATGATTTATCCCTCATATAAATACTTCAAGATTGAAGACATTAATGTTCTAATATCTGCGATTGATGAAAAATAATCCTGGTGTTAATAAGTACAAAGAACCTTCAGTGATCTGCGCGAATAGGATACTTACCGAATTTTGAATAGAGGGATTTCAGTAACAAGTCATTGCAACGGAATTGGAAGCATGAACCCCCCTCCAAAAAAAAAAAATAGGTGTATAGTTTTGTTACATCAATAAAGACTCTTACCGCAGAATTTGTGCCTTAGTAGTGTATGTAGAGTTAGCTCAATTATTAAGTTAAGCAATATGGCACTTAGCTGTTTTACCAAATTTCCAAAAATCACATTTTTTCCTTATATATGTATTAGATTACGAAAATGAAAATATATGTCATATGTGACAAGATAGTAGGTATATATATATAAAATTAACAATAATTATAATAGTACAAAAGGATCAAACACTAAGAAAAAGTCACACTTCAGATCGCTATAGTATTTCGGACTCGTGGAGTGTTTTATCTTTTTCTACTTTTATAATTACTGTTAATTTGTTACATTGTTAATAGTGTTGCTTTATTTTTATAGTTATTGTAATCATATATATATATATATATATATATATATCAAATAAAATTTTCTTTTTCAATCTAAACAGTTTTTGATGTATACCTTTAAAACAACTTTTGGGACATGTACCTCTTTTACCTTTTCTACTCCATATTTGAAGTCCCTTATCTCAATGTGTTTGTCTAATATCGCTCTATAAATAGTTGGATTTGTTGTGGTGTAGTTTACAAACATGCTTTATTAATGCTAGATACTATATAAGAGCGTTCCTTATATTGCCAGGCTGCGGATCCCGCGCATGCATGCTCTGGGCACTATTACACTGGGGGGGGGGAGGAATGAGGAACCTATTGTTCTGTGAGGTAACATGACCATTTAAATGAAACCATGCTGCATCTGAGCAAATTATTAAATGTGGATCAACAGTAGCGTCATAAATATTTTGTAAAATCCAGTTACAGAAATATACTCTGTTTCGTCGTCACGAGGTTGTAATTCACTAACTATAGTCACTCTGTGGGGGTTGCTTTTAAAAGTTTAGCAGTTCTATGAAAGGAGGTTTTTGAAAGACCTACTTGCTGTACATGTCTTAGAGACTTCTTTGGAGAACGTTCGAATGATGCACCAATTTCGTCAAAATTTTCCTCCTTTGGAACATTTCATCTTCGCTTCTTAGGTTTAGCGTTTAGCGATCCCGTTCTCCTAAATTTATTAACCAGACATCTAATACTTTCTTTATCTGGAACTGGCATACCAGGAAATTTCTCCTGAAATCGTCTACACACCTGTCTACATGATTAGGTTTTTACGCATGTATCGTAGAGAAAATTTCTTTGTTCAAGCGTGACTTTTTCGGTAGGCATTTCAGTGAACTAGTAAGAATTATCTAATGTAATTCACATATAACACGGGTATTTTAAATAAACGTTCACTTTTGAGATGCACAATGAACAAACTCTAATCTTTACAGCTGGAACAGAATGCAGCAACTGACACAGTATAACACGACTGATAAACGAGGCTTGTGCGGATCATTCACCGAGCTCTCAGATGTTTGACATTTCTTAGGTCGTTGGCGAAACATTCTGGCATTCTAAATAATGTAATAGTAAATTAAATTTCGAAACGAAAACATTATAAATATTACTATAATAAAATTGAAATCATTGCTACTACTGAAATAAATCTTCGTATTTTATTTAATTACCTCCCTAGAATGGAGTGGGTTGTATCTCCATTACCTTTTATCCCGGAGCAACAGTGACATCCTGGAAATGAATAGGTGAATGAACGAATGGTTCGCTGCCTATCTCCTCATTTATGGAAAGAAAATACTGTGTTAATTTTTTTTAATGCAGGAACTTACATAAATCATCGGGAAAGTAGTTATGAAAGACTCCACATATTTTAACACATGTTTGGACAAATGGAAAGAAAAACATTACTTTCTTCTGTTTCGTTTAGTTATCTATACATTACCAAAACTTACATTTAAAATGGAAGAATAATCTGTTGCAGCAACACGCAGTTATTAGTTTGTGCTCCGAACAAGTGTTGGCGTGAAGAAAGCTGCAATCTGCATATTTGCACTGGTAAGGTAGCTCTGTAACACAAATAGATTTCTACGTCAAAATAAATAATTACGACGCTAAAACTAAAATAAATAAGCAAACATAACACTATACAATTTTGTTCGTATACCCTAAGCGATCTTAAATTTTCATTAAGCAGTTAGTCCCATCGCCCTCTACCCATCAAAAGTGGATATGTGTGTAGTTTAGGTTCTAGTGCACTTCAGGATTATGTTTCACAACTATTAATAATTTATTTTATTAATTTACTTAAAGATGTTTGCAAATTTTGTTTATTTTACTGGCTACAAGAGAGCTAAGAATATTTTTACTTTCGCTTGTTGTTCTCCTTATGCTCTTAATCAGATTTGTCTCTCTTTATCATTAATTTATTCTCTACCCTCTCTTTTTTCAACCCTGTAACAAAGCAGCGATGATAAATATTGCAACACTTTTTTCGGTTTAATATGCATTTGAAACAATAAACCTCAGCTTCAGTGCATAGTAATTGTTTCAAGGTCTTTATACAGGGCGTTTGGAAATAACACCCTAAGAAGACATAGCCATTGTTGTGGGTAATTCGCGCTTCGTTCACTCAATTAAGGGCGAGTGCTCTTTATTGCATTAAGCTGTTGCTTACGGTTTTGATAGTCTGAACCCACTGGAATTAAGTGACTGCTCGTAATAGGGGGGGGGGGGGAGTCAGGCAGAGTATGTTCCTTTAGTGAGAATTGGAAAAATTATTATTTCCTTTGAATCGGTTTAAAGATTTGTTGCGTGTTACCATTTAACATAATGATACCTATTTGTAGTCGAAAATAAAAGACACATTTAATTAAATTAATACGGCTATAATCGATATTAATAATTAATGTTAACATTATCTGATGCATGTATATGATTTGTATTAAGGATAGTGTATTCATTTCCATGTTTTTTTATCATCCGACTGACAGCGAAACACCTGTGCTAAACCTTTAATCGGAGAGGCTATTGTACATTTTTATGAAGGAACAGGTTATAATATCGAGTGCCCGTTAAGCTTAGGAGAGTAACGTATGAAAAGGGGTGATGGAATTTAAAAAGTTTCGAGGAGAAAAAGACTTATTTTGTCATGGTCACGAACTTGTTTTTTTTTTTTTTTTTTTTTGTAAGGATTTAGGAAAGCAATTTGTCGACACGAGACACGGAAGGTGCCTTTTAACTAGCGCTGATAGAACATTACTCCAATTAAGTAACGGTGTTAATAACAATTAGGGGAAAATACTCTATTGTAAATACAGACTTCGCGAGAAATGAGCAAATGTCAACCATAGCAGACAGCACATGTTTTAGGCCTATTAACAGTAACATCTAGACACGTCAACACGTTTCCGGTGTGACTTCAAAGCAAATAAATGCCTCTTATTTATGGCCGAGACATAATCTGTCGCAAATTTATTGTAGGTGAACCTAAGTGCTGAAAGGCTAGAAAAAGTGATGGGACATGTCAGATCAGAAAAGTTTCCGCATATTTATAGCAAGAGTCTCCTTTCCTGGAATTACTATAGTATGAGAAATTAATTTTTAGAAAGTAGTCGAACTCAACCAATAGACATTTTCCAAAATGGAACGAATAGGAGCGGATCTGCATTATAATAGATATCAAAAAATGACCAATAAAACAGCTAGAATAGAAACGAGTTAAAAATATTTGAGGATTTATATTTCGCGTGGGAGGAGCATAACAAGACAATAAACTTTATATCTAGTATAAGGTAGACAGGGAGATATGAATAATCAGTTGTGATTGCAGTTATCAGCAGCAGTCATCAGTTGAAGTCAAAATCAGAGTGCAGAAATTGTAGTTGTCGATTGTAATAGAGAATCAGAGAGTAGGGAGATAGTTAGTTGGAATCAATGTGTGTGTAGAAATAGAGAATCAGAGTCGAAGTGCTGAAGTCTGTAGTAAATGAGTAGTTCGTTGAAATGGTCATCAATTGTGAATCAACAAGCATTATTTATAAATCGTCAGAAATCATAGAACCATCTTCAAGGTTCGGACAGTCCAATACACTTATAAGGACAGTTAATAAATAGTGTCGACTGAGAATTTTCGAGTTACATGTAGCTTGTTAGATGTCCAACCCTTTCCGCGGACTTAAATGAGTCATAAAATTCCAGAATTTCCTTAAGTCCAACATTCCTAAACCAAAAACAAAGGGGCCTCTAACTAACAGATAAAATAATCCCTTAAAACCACTCCAAATACGGAGCATCACAAACAAGGCCCCACATTAGATATAGATACGGCTGAACCACATATTTGTATGACAAACGATTTGATAATCCAGAGTCACAGACTGCTCGTGTGCTTCATATTTCAAAACTAGCTTCGCGAAACCGGTCATTAGAGGATTAGCATATAGGCTATATATTAAATTAATAGCAAGATGTTAATAAATAGGCTAATAAGTAAGTTGGTTCTTTCATTTATAAATATGTGTTCAGATAACAATGAGTTTATTATTAGGTTATTCAATACTAAATATGTGTTTTATAAAACTTACGCTTATGATTAATAGGGTTTAATTTATATGTTTATGGATAGTATTTCTAAAGGATAGTGAATTGTAGAAAAAAATGGTGCGCTTCCAGAATTGCACTACGTCGGGTTGCATCGGTGGCACCAATAAAGCTGGATTCAAAGGAGAGTGAATTTGTTTTCTTTAAGCGAAAATCACGCGCGTGACACACACAAGTACCTATAAAATATTATCCATCATAATCATGGACGCGTCTAGGGTGTGAGAAGGGTTGACTGAATAAGGGCATTCAGAGCTAGCCGTAGCGGTTGGCTTGTTGATTCGTTACAAAGTAGTGCATTGCCATGGAAGGGCTACGCTCCAGAATGTAATATTAAGTGTTTCAAACCATAGTATGTTTTCGTATTCATTACTGTAAACATTATTGTATTATAATAATTTGTTTAAAACGGAACAATGCTGCAAAGTAAAACATATTATTTGCTGTTTGTTTTCTCAGCCAGTTTCTTTTATTGAAACAATAAACAAACACTACAAATAGAAGTTTATACATTGCTAACAGCAAATTAATTCAAATCTATTTCCTCTTGAAACATCTGTGTAACAAAGCTACCTGCTAAGTTATCTCGCATTATTATAATGTACTAGGTAACTTAAAGACAATCGATGTCAATGTCAACGAGAAAATCTTAAACATTTGGTTGCATACACCATACGCCACTGCTTCATCTAAACATATATTCCCGTATGTTTTGAAAGAAGTAGAAGAAACCCTTTGACCTTTCAATATTTTAACATGCCTTCTATGCAATTTTCCTCAGAACCCCAGGACATCTTTTTTAATTAAACCTTTAACCTCTCCACATTTTATGCATCTTCTTATCCTAATTCTCTCATATTTACTATTCCAGGGTGCACTTTTTTCGCTCGACAAGATATATTTACGGTTTAAAGTGTTTTAGAAGGGAACGGAGACGAGATCTGATCTCCATGCCCTTTTGGTCGATCTCACAACAGGCAGAAATAACTAAGTTAGATGACATATTTATTTTGGAAGGATAATAATTGGATCGCTGTCACACAGCCACACATTAATGTCCAAATCCAACTACTCCCTTCCAATTTATGAGCATCTGGCAAGTAGAGCCCGACACTCTTAATTATTCTCATGTCTTCTTCGAGTCATCCTAGTTATTCGAAGGACTATATAAGATTCCAGAAATAATCTCCAGGGGGTATAACACATCAGAGTACGTACACTCTGTGTGTTGCCTCGATACGGAGCTTCTTTGTCTTCATACTTCTTTGTAATTTTGATACGTAAGTATCACATCCTGAATCCTCTCCTTGGGATTTAGCGAAGTTTCTCATTTGCCTTTCTATTCGTTTTGTAATCCATTTCATTATTCGTCTATAAATAAACTCCTATTAGAAAGAAGTCGATGTTGTGTTTCAACACCTAAGTGGCCCACCTATCCTTGCATCCTTCGGCTTACAGCTCGGCTGTCCAAACGTTCCTTGGCTCCCGCTCGACCTCCGCGGGAAAGCCTCTAGCAGACGACTTCGCCGGAACAGGGACATAACAATTTTAACAGAGCAGGTGCTGGGATTACACTCACAGTTCTAATAACTATTTTCATCACTTGTCAAGAGTTACTAACTTAGCACGCAGAGCTTCACGATGAATAATAATGCAATGAACAGGCATACACTAACCAGGTGTCTTATGAAGTCCGTTGCTGGCCTACCATTGCAGGGGTTCCGTCTGTTACTGCAGTACATAATTTATTCCATATTAACTGAAATTTAGTGTTTACTTTCACTTGTATCTTAGAAATGAATTCTCTCACAAGTTTTGAATGAAGCCACGCATAATAAATCTTAAAAAAATACGAAAACTAGTGTAGTCTTATAAATACCGACGACCACAGCGCATTCTTTAAACCAGTGCTTTCATCTAGAGATAAGGAATAGAAAATACATATATATATATATATATATATATTTCAATTTTGAAATAATCTATTTTTCACGGTTTTCTGTTACTTCTGGAGTTAGCTTATTTGCATTCTTATGAGAGAGATTCAGGAAACCGAAGGCTTCCACAGCAGACTGGCATACTTCTGCTGCTATTAATTAACTTTTTTTTATTTAAATTCTTCTTAAAGAAAACATATTTAAATGACGAGGCTATATATTATTGAATTTTAATACCCCCAAGCACTAAAGGCAGACGAAGATAGAAAACAGTTTCATCTTAATGATGTGACTTTTTTTCCCCTTAAATTTGCGCTCTGTTTCATAGAGTCTGTCTTCACCGTATTTATTTCTAAAATGTATTGGAATATTAAAATAAAACACATAAAGAAGTTAACTCATACATATTTATTTTCCTTCGTAACAAAAAGTACTTCTCCCGCTTGGGCGGGTGTGATCTATCCGAACTATTTGTTTTTTCATGTACGAATTTAAGAAGTAAAAATACTGCAGACGCAAGTGAACTGTGGTAAGTTGCCGACCACTGTTTCCAATGCAGAACCAGAACAAAGGTGACGTTACAGCAAAGCAGTACCAAGGTGAATCATGAACATTAGCTACCCTCAGCGCTAAACTTAATGATAAAAATACAATCTTATTTCTAGCGATGATATGAACAACATTTCATCAGTGAAACAAGCGTTATGTTTCCTGTTAATATTCTGTAATCGCGTGCATTAAAAAACTCCATCTAATGATCACAAAAGCTTTAGAACTACAGAGACTTCTAGGGGAAAAAAGGTAATTGTATGATGAATATAAAATTGTGCTTTCTTCCCTCTGCAATCACGCAACACTTGGAATGACCTGTATTTAAACCATCAACCAATAAAAGTGCAATCAAGCGCAATAAACACAAATGATACATGTGGGGTCATGGTACTACTTAAGTAAAGTTCCATGTAAGAGTTAAAAGTACTTTAAGTTAAAACTATAGTCCTTTTAAGTTAGAAGATGTAAATCGTAACATATTTGAAACGGGATATTTCTATTATTGTTTTTATATTTACAACAGCTCAGTTTTATTTATTATAAAATAAATATGAACTTATTTCTTTAATTAAGTTTCACCGGAATATGGATGTCCCATTTGAAGATAGCTCCCAAAAGCGTCAGTATAAATTGACTAGAAAGGCCGAAATGAAGACGAAACTGAAATATCCTATCTGTGCGTATGATAAATGTGCTATAAGTTGAAATAGTTTCTATATTGGTCACAAACTTTGTTAGCTAATTTTGAAGCGATTTGTTGTTGTTGTTGTTGTTGTTGTTGTTGTTGTTGCTGTTATTGATTGCCTTGGCCTGTAGCCACGCTTCCAGACAACAGAATCGCAGGGTAATTTTCGCTATTTTGTTGAGCCCCGCTCAATAGGGCTGGAAGTGGGTACTTTTCTTTACAATAATTACACGAAGTAACATTTTATACTATACAGTTTATTTATCGTAACGTTCTTTACATTAGCAAGCATTTCTCAAAATAGCCGGGTTCGGTTTAGAGACCTAGGCCTTTATCTGAACCTCATAAAATTAGTTTGCGACGGAGACGATACTTAGAATCTGATTTTGATCTTAAGACTGCACCTGTCCTCGCGTTTGGGTCACCGGCCTTCTAATTACTATTTGTAAACTTTCCGCTACTCACACGACACAGGAAATATTGATTTTTCTAAGCGAACGTGCCATCAGCAATTTAACCCTTAATAGTAATTCACTGGTTCATGCGCCCGCAGACCACATGAATTATACGTATCAATAGAATGATTACATCGAAATTATGTGCATCTAAGTGTTCGAAGTCTTGTCGAAGTGTCCTGAAGAAGTGATCAAATGAGACGAACTGTATCATTATATACTCCCGTGAAAAATCATCTTCACAAATGTAAGCTCACGCTACCCTCGATGCTTTAAAAGTTCAAACTATACAAGAAGGATATTCGATCAAAACTAAATTATGTCATGAGGAGTGAAAACCCAGCGTTCCGACGCGACCAAAGTACAAATCGTAACTACCCTCCCCCTGGTCCTTGGTCATTTAAAAAAATAAAGCTTGCCTTTCGTATTCATTCGTATTCACCTTTTGTTACACTTAGCTATTTCATCAAGTGGAAATTCTTTCCTACTGGCTGTGAGTTGTACAAAAGAGTTATCATATAAAAGTTTATTATCCTAGAGTTATAATTTAGATGAATACGTAATATAAACACCAATGAAATAAATAACATATTATAAAATATTTAATATATGTATACATCATACATTACATTAAAATTATGATGGAGGCATGCGATAAACATGCTTCAAATTATCCTCCTTGCGCATTCAAACACAGTTGAACACGATACTCCATACTTAAGGAAGCAGCCAGAATTTGAGAAGACATTCCCTGTATGTTTTTCATAAATTCTCTAGTGTAAGTGGTTTGATTCTGTACATGTTCCTTTAAGGTGATCTCACAGGAGCCAAACTGGGTGACCTATAGGAGACTCCAGTGAAATGACTGTCCGGAAAGAAAATTTCAATCTCAGTCATACACCCTCACTGCAGAAGTGTGGAGAAACCAGTAACCTAAAGCAAATTTTCTTCAGACATTTTTAGTTTTTTCCATCATGTTGATCCAACAAGATTCCTGTGGTTTCAAGCTATTCCAAAACTTTTGAATGCAGAATGTTGAAGGCGAGCCACAACAACCAAATCGTTCCTCTGGCAATTCTTTACAGATCCACTAATCTAATAAGCCTTACAAGAAACGGAGTGAAGAAAAGAGCCCAGAAGTTCAGGAATTTATTTTTGTTATAATAGGCAGGCAAAAGGGACTTAAATACTTAAAATAAACAGTAATATAATTAAATCAGACATTTATTAAAAGTGAAAACAAAGAGTAATGTCACTCATTATGAATGAAAATTAGGTATTTTAGATACTCAATAATTTATTTATCTCATAATTAAAGTACTTAAGCTTACTTTTCTGGGTTACAAGCAACAAGAAGATGTTTTTTCAAGGTATCAGCTGTCAGAGAGAACATTTTTCTTCATGAAAAAAAGAACGTTCTACATCCACAGAACTGATTGGAGCATATTTAAAACAAGCTATTTCGGCAGGATTCGTACCAGTTACAACAGAATATTCACCTTTCAGGATATTATGAAAATGTTGATCAAGAAAAAATAAAGTAGTTTTGAATAAGTAAATGACACGCATTGCTTTCTGGTCGAGTTCATTTTCTGCTTATGCCTTTATAGGAGAATCAGGTTAGTATCTCTCTTACTTCTATACTGAACACATTCCAGGGACGGTTTATTTCTCAGTTGTATCTCTTTCATCTTTCTCGCTTGCAATTGTTTGCTACATTTATGCAGCTGAGAAGTTACTCCCACCACAAATATCCTAGAATTATCTCCCGCAAATCGATACAAGGTCATTCGCCAGGCCTATTATTCAAAACTATGGTACTTCCCTGATCCTCTAAGTTATTCTAACCATAAATTTCATAGAATTGCCTCGCGTAAATCGATACAACATCATTCTCCAGGACTATTGAAAACTATAGTACTTCCCTCATCCTCTCTATTTCCTGATATTCGTATGCTCGAGGTAACCGTGCGATTCTTTCACTAATGAAGTTTCTGCTATTAAAATAGCTAAAGTGTGTGGGTTGAGGAGAAAGATTTGACTGCTTGAAAATAAATAAATGCACAACAAGATTCTCAGTAGATATTTTTGTGAAGTGAACATGTTATTTAATTTTTGTACATTTTTTTTTGCCTCATTATATTGAAATCTGTATGTTATTTTTAAAAGCGTAAATAATCGCAAAGAAATCCATCACATTCCAAAACAGGCCAAAAAAAAAGTTTTAATCTTTAAAATATGCAACAGAAGCCAAAATAGAAAAAAAAAAAAAAAAAGGAAAGGAAAGGAAAAGAAAAGAGGGCGAGGAAAAATAAAAATAATTTACAGAGCACCTTACCGATCCCAAATGTTCGGAAACATGTTCATTTCTATCTCACTTTTAAATATATCTACCCAGATAGAAAGACATTTTGCCAAACTTTCGGGCTCTGTTGATGAGTGTTCAATGCCTCCTCACCTTATCTGGACATCATTACCACTATTATAGCCCCGCACCGCTTAATCAGCGTTGTTGCAGAATTTAGTTTACGTACTTCCTTTTTCTTGAACTACAAGATATAGCAATAAAATGTCAAGATAATCAATTCTTCAAATGATGCAAAAATAGACGAAAAACATCGCGGTTACCTTTGAATGGCATACCCTATTTTCGCTATTACTTTTATTAGATCAATCAGCTGTCTTACTTTTCAACGATTAGGATCCTCCAGTTCCCAACTAAAGAACGTTCCTAGATGCTCTATTATTGAATTAATGACACAAGTACTGAGAAAAATTACAAAGTTATCTCCTCCGGGTCCTGAAAATGACCATTTTTCAGGTATGACCTGTAACAATTTCATACATACATTTTACTATAAATCATGAACTTCAACCCCTATATTAACCAATGCCACTAATTATTATAGTCTCCAAATCTCCTCCATATCTCGATCAGAGTTACGCTAACTGATTACCGGTCTTTCGGTTCGTCAGTGGTTTCCTACTGGAATATCCTGAAGTTCAGCTTTCATGTTTGATCATAATTTTTAAATACCTAGTTTACATTAGTGATTGTAATTAATTACTGATCAATACAAATCAAACAAGGCACCTGTATTATCCTTACTTAGCAACTTGTTCTATTTTCTTCTCCCTATTACTTTTATTTCATGTATTTAATATGGCTCAATTCCAGCCTTAATTACCCCCAGACCCTAACCAGAAATATAAGTATAATAATATTTTAATATAACAAAATGTATACATGTTTTGCGATTATAATATTCCCGTAAAGTTTTATTGTTCATTCATTTATGCTTTCATTGTTCTCAACTCTTCTCCCCTTTATTTTTCCATGACAATTTGTTTTTGAATTTAAAACAAATTTATCTAATGTCCCAATATTTTCCATATGGTACTACATTATGCTGATTCATTTTTCTTTAATTATTCTTTTTTCCATTCGTTCCTGGACAGTCAAATAATAACTGCATTGCTTCCTCGGTTCAGTTACAAATGGGACATATGCCCTGTTCACAATTATTTCTGAATCCGCTCAATTTTCAAAATCCTAATATGAGCCAGACAGTACTCTCTCTTTCCCTCCCAAGGTTTATCTTCAGCAACTTAGAGGTGATAAGTGAGCTTTTCTCCTTTATTGCACCCTGCATAATCTGTCTATTCATCTCTTCACACTTTTTGTCGTATTGTTTTTGCGGTATTCTTAATGATAATTTTACTCTACCATAAATACCTACCTAAGTGTACCAGAACATTTGAATTTCTTTGAAAATAAGAATATCATGAATTCGAAAAATGCGGATCTTCTTCTCCTTCTTTAACAGGTTTGGGTATTGATTTTCCCGTACCGAAGCAACGTTTTAGAAGTATTTGTCTATGAATCATGTTGGTAACTTTCACTTTCCATTCCTGTTTATATAATCGTTCTATTTCTTTCTGTATGTTTGCATATCTTTAGTAATATTTCACATACCTAATTGTTGACGGATATCATCATATCTAATGCGGTTTATAGTCCCTTCTAGCGGCCTCAATAACCTTATATTTGAGCTGCTTCAATTCTTCAAGATGCAAGAGAACGATGCCGGCTCACTTATTGGAACGTAAAATATTAATAATATTTTCTTTCTCATTTACATTCTGAATTTTAATTTTAACATTACATTAACATAATTATATCTTTCAAAGGATTATCTATTTCCTCTCTCTTTACATTAGTTATCACACACTCTAAATATTTCAAAGATCTCACTTGTTCAATGATCTTGTCTCGTTTAAACTTTTTTGCTCTTCTCATGTATTTTCCTTCAAAAGAACTACTTTAGTTTTGTCTATAGATATGTGCATGTTATACGGTTCTGCAATTCCGATTATATTCTGTAAGAGTTTTGAAGACAATCTTTTGTATCAGAAATTAGGGTTTGATCGTCGGCATATATTAAAGTTCCTAGTTGTTTATTCTGACCGATATTCACCTCTTTTGTTTTTGCATTTCCCATAGTTTTATTATTTGATCTATAATTCCATATATGTCAATTAATATGAAGCTTAGGCCATACCCCTGTCCTAATCCTAACTTTGTTTTTATTTTGTTTTAATGAAGGCAAATATATTCTTGTACAATGCTTTGATTGCGTTGATTATAATTTTACCAGCTTGTCTAGTTTCTAATGTTTCAATCAATTTGTTTTTGTTCACTCTATCATACGCCTTTTCATAACATAAACAATATTAATATATAAGGATATAGAATTCCGCTCTTTACTGAAATATTTATTGTAGAGTACAGATTGTATCAGTTGTGGACCTGACTTTACTAACCCCACATTATACTTCTGCCATAAATAATAGTGCTTTTCCTCTATAGTTTTCATATTTTCATATAGTTCCCGTATAGTTTACGTATTCCCTTCTTATACACCTTTGTTATAGTGGCTTTCTTCCACCCATCTATTAAAATATATGTTGTTTATATTTAAAATATTTAAAAATAATGTATATAATATCAAATTTTAGCCAGTCTATCTCAGAAAACTGTTACTGTTATCTGATGAAAGAAGAGCGTAACGTTTGAAAGAATTTTTAAATAGTTTTATTCCTTAGTTATTGGGGATTTCTTTCTTTCTTTTTTTTGTTTCTTTCTTTTCTTTTCTTTTCTTTCTTTCTTTCTTTCTTTCTTTATTTTTTTTTATTTATTTTATTTTTTTGCTTTAAAGCTAGTGAACTTGAATTGTTATTATTTCTCAAGCATTTTTGTAATTTTCATTCTATATGCAACCATCAATTTAATTTGTTTTAATAATATAATAACAATATTATATTGTTTGCAATTTATTAATAGTTTGGGACACAACTCCGAAAAACCAAAGCCTGTCAAACCAGTTGCCTAACACAGGGTTCATGTGGTCAGTGCATCGGTGCCTCATACAACCTTAACCTTGGACCAGGCAATTCCCCATGAATTAGTGACATATCCACTTATTTTTAAAAATTATCCTTTGCCTTCAGAACGTACAGTACATACCATAAGGGTTGAGACAA
The DNA here is from genome assembly GCA_030762175.1 of Metallyticus violacea. Lineage (NCBI taxonomy): Eukaryota > Metazoa > Arthropoda > Insecta > Mantodea > Metallyticidae > Metallyticus > Metallyticus violacea. The sequence goes on from CM060842.1 coordinate 128,606,913, forward strand.
CAGCAAGCATCATGTAGAAGTTTATCACTGCAGTAACTGTACACAGATGAGTCACAAAGTGGACAGTCGTATCGCTTCCTCCCCAAGCCTGCAACATTAAGTATGAAACAAAGCTGTTAAAAGCAGGCCTGAACCTGAAAATGCTCTCACAACTGCAGCAGAATGTATGCTTATTAAGTTCAGTTAGAGCTTTTCGCCATCTCAGAATAATTCTAATAAGAGAGTATACAATGCTATTTGAAACGTCAATAGTAAAATATGGCCAAACATGTTGATTTTTTTGAATTATTAAAATGTTTTTTGGAGAAACTTATTGATAGCAACAACTGAGATCTTTTGTGATATGATGAACTTTACGCAGGAGAAAATTCGTGCATGGTCTTCACCTTGAAGATAAATAGACATTGCTAAGAGCATTCCCATTTGATTTGTCATGTGACATTTCCTCTTTTTTCGTAAATAACCTTAAGTGTCCGTTGAAGCCAGTCTGAAACTACTGACAATTTCGGCATTAAATGTAAGAGATCAAACTTTCTTTTATACCACGTTTCACTTTTTGGCTTTTCTATCTTCAGAAGGTATCAATTTGATTTTTAAAAGCACTTACTGGAAAATTAATAAGGAAAAACTTTATAGTAGTAGTGATTTGGAATTTTTGAGAATCAAACCCGTCCGCACATCAGCCTTCAATTATATTATATTACTCTTATCTTTCATAGAAGTTCTACCGTGACCTCATTCCGCTATGCAATCGGAGTTTAAACTCCTAATAGAAACCGGTTGGCCTTCAGTGAAGCCGGATACTCGGTAAGACTGGAGACAAATTTCCGCTGCAGGGATGCATTTGAGCTTGCTCAGTCGTTTTTATCACACCTAATGCTTCAGTTGTATTTCTGTAGGAAGTGTGTGTTAGAGTTTCTATTGTAGAGTATGCCGAGATTTTTTAAATAGTGTTTAACCCCGTTTTTACTGTTAAGCCATCACAAGCCATACGCAAAGAGTGATATATACCTGCAATAAAGAATATTGATTTACAATTGTATGTGTACAAGAAATCATAAAAGAAGTATATAGAAAAATTCATGTTAAATTTACTTATGTAATATGTCCATCGGAAAATTCAATTTTCAAATTAGTGAACTAAGTTCGAATCCAAGGTTTTTCATTGATAAGCCGAGACCAAAAAAACTGGGTTTTAACAGGGGAGAAGCTTAATAAAATAGGTTATCGATTAGAAATTTCTCCTCGTAAATATTTAACACAATTAGTCAGCAAGTTAGTGTATCTACCGGCAGTGCGTATAAAGCCTCTCAGTTGTTGCATCTTCATCCATATAAAACTACTGCCGTACCTCTAAATGTTTTTACAAGGATTCAGGCATGTCTCACCGCGGAGAGCAGGCACTTCGAGCCTCTACTATGATGGTGAGCACAACATTAATTATTGTTTAATTCTAATAAATAACGAAATAAACAAATAATGCACGCTATGAATTCCTACTTCATGCCACGATTTTCCTTGGCAGGTGGTGAGGCAATGACTGGGCAATTTTCCGATTGCGAAACGGAATGATGACCTGTAGTTCTTTATTCTTGAAGAACTTCAGATTCATCGCTCCTATTGAAGAATGTTTCTTACTGCCCAACTTTGAAGCTCCAAAGAATAGAAATCTTATCCTCTCCAGGGTCTCACACTCAAGCAGCGGTTTCAATTTGCTTGCATGGTGTACAGATCGCGTCTCCTTGAAAGACTGCGGATGTTTCCTCAGCCCAGTGATTAATGCAGTTGCTCTCTTGGTTTCTCTCTCCTAATGAAGAAATGGCCAAGTGAGGGGCTAAGGTGGAGTAACTGAGAGTTTTTACAAGAGACTGACCAAAAATTCAGAACCTTTCTTTCGTTGTTCTTCCTTGGCACATGCCGTAACTGCAGACCATTTGCTAATCCCACAGACAGGTTAAGGTACTAATAAAGTGACTATTCTCTTCTATAGAGTTATTGTGTGACCACATCAGCAGGGTATGAAGACATTCCTTAGATTTAAATTAGTAGCAGTCAAGTGTTTAAGAGCGGTTTGGCTGTCTAAGAGGACCTTTCTCAGTTCAGGTATGAATCACAAATATTCCAATACACCAACACTAAAGCCAAGTTTTATTTTAGGGAACACATTTTATATCTATATGTGTGTGATCTGTAAACCAAGTATAGAATCAGGATCCTTTTCAATTTCTGATCATCTGGCCAACCCAATGAATTCTCATAATTCTCATAAATGAGTCAAAATACTACTGTGGTGTCATAAGAATTAGTCTCATTTCCAATACTGAATTCTGTAACATGGCATCCTGTACAGTGCCACAACTCTTTCCCCAGTTGTGTTTAATATTTCATAAATTAGCATTCAAATATCGTCAGAATAAAATAAAAGTTAAAAGTATTTTAAGTATGCATCATGTTTTTCTTCTTTGTTTTCAAGGCAGCCATTGCAGATATTACATAACATAATTCCTTGACTATCTGGCATATTACATTTATTGAGAAATAACATTTTGATGATTTTGATGTGTTTATTAAAATGGACAGTAAAATGGTTGGATGCATGTTCCTTATTCAACTTAACATTCCGTGTAAAATGTAAAACCTTTCGTAGTACATGTATCCTCTTAAAAGTTGCTTCTATTTTCTTGTAGTTTATAACAATTGTGAATAGCATGAATCAGTAGAATGTGTAGGAACCATCTGCTGTTGGTGGTGGGCAGTCGCGAACCTCTGATCTGTGCATGGACCTCGTGCGGAAGTCTTAAGTTTGCGTGATCTAGCGTGCCGAAGATTGGGTTCAGCGGCCTCCCAGCATCTCCTTCGATTGCTACAGCTTTACAACAACCTGCTCCGTGTGGGTTTGATGCGAAGCGGTCACAACTTGGATGCGTTCGCTAAACCCACTCAGTGTTTAGAGCTGCACAGCGTTCTTTAACCCAGCGGATCTTGTTTGAAATGATCCTGAGTTTTTTGTAAATATCATTATTGTGATTGTTTTCGGATGCAACATTACGTTAAGGTCTGTCACACATCAAATTCAGTAGATAAAGACATTAAAATCAACTGCTATTACGAAAACTTTGCTCTCATTTTCAATTTCAGTAAGACTTCATACTTAGAATTAGAAAGAAGAAAGAGACGGTAGTGACATTGGATGCCAGAGCATGTGAAACGTAAGAGAATTAAGGAGTTGAAAGAAAAGAAGAAGAAAACAGAAGAAATAATAAGTGATTATGATAGCAATATGCGAACGAGTCAGAAATACGAAAAGAAAGGCAAGGGAATGACAGTAAGAAGAAAGGATAAGACGAGCAAATAAATGAAGGCGTAAAAGAATAATGCTTTTTCTTTCTTTTCTATTATTTCTCTGTGGAATATGTTATCTATACTTATAATATTACTTTAAAAATTTATCATAAAAATGAAGAAACAGAGAAAGAAAACCCTTCTCTATGAAAAAAAAAAAAAAGTTATTTCCTCACACAAGTTGACATTTAAAAGTAACAAGAAAAACCAAACATTTCATTCATGTAATAATAAACAAATGAAAACAATTAAAGCAATTGCTTCTTTAAAATATTTTATATAAGAATAGTATAAAGAACAGTCTTTATTACTAATGCTTTAACCATATCCTGGCATTATTTAAATCGAAAAATGATAGATCCTGGTATTGGTAAATGGTTCATTATTGACGTTTCTGTATAGGAAAATAGATTAAAAAAAACACAAGTAATTTTCATAAGGAATTTGAGTTTCTTACAGAAGTCATTCAAATGTTCATATCGCGATTAATTCTTTTCCTCTTCTTTTCATTTGGAGCTACAGCCCGGGGTGAGCGGCGATCTCTGCATCCTCTACCTCCGTCTTACGACTTCATTGATAGAGGGCAGTATTGCAGGGAGGCATGTATTGAGCATGCTGCCACCCCGCCGGTCGCCTATCGTGATCGAAGAGCGCCACCTCTCCATCAAGCAGCTTCCCAACTGTCCTCACGAGGCTCGGTGAACCCCGTTCAAGACCTCCCTAACTTAGAAAATTTCCTGAGAGGTACCAGGAATCCAACCCGGGCCTCCCGGCCAGCAGTCAGCAACGCTAACTACTAGGCCAAGGAGGTGATCCAGGTGATCCATTAGGGCTCATAATCGAAAGGCACGGATACCAACTATGCTATTGTGAGATTGACTAATTGACTTCATGACTAGATTTTTCTCAAGCCTACGGAGTTTGAAACATTTTTGATTTCATGACTCATAAAAGTGGACATTCGCGTTACCAGGACAGACCAAAACCATTGGAGTAGTACACTCAACACGAATTTTCTTGAAAACAACAAATTTTGTAAAATCACGCGTACGTTTCACGATAGGTCACCTTCCGATCCAATTAATAACAGAGTCGAACTGTAAGGCTTGTTTCAATGGTGACCTTATGGCGAGAAAAAATTTGGCATAATAGAAGGATCATTAAAATGAAGCAAAGACATCATTCTTACAAAATACATTCATTCACTATTTAGCTACTGAACTTCTCACTGTTTAACGAATGGTTCCAACGATCAGCTTTTCATCTCAAAGAAATTCATTGGTTACTGGCTCTCCTCAAAGTCACTGAGAGCTGACAAAAAACCTGTCTCTAGGCATGGCGCATACGATTATCTCGCAATTTTTAAGCTGCTGGGTTATTGAGCATCCTCTAAGTATTTGGTTCGGAACTCTCAATCTGCGATTACATCATTGGGTTGCTAGAGAATGTTTTTACATATGTGGCATCAATCCACCTCTGATGAAGGAATTTGCTATGAGACGATATTAACGAATATCTTTGGGGCGGGTACACAGAAACTTACTCACTTTGGGACCGCTGTCTAAACAGTGAGAGTGATTACTTTTAGGTTCAAGTGCTAAGTGGCGGAAGAATGATAATCAAATGAACAGAATATACAATGAGGTTATTACGGGCCGGCAGAAGGGGGTTGCGTACTAAAAGAGGATAATGTATGTACAGGTAGCAGCTTATAATAGTTTGAGAGTTGCTTTTTCAGCAAGTAGCTGTGCGTGTGTTACTCGGTGCTTTCAATGTGCGTAAACTGTGCCTAATTGTTCTTCGTTAGTTATGCCACTATAAATATAACCTTGAAGAACGGACTGCTTTTTATATATAACTGTGTGAGAGCGAATTCTTACAAAGAAGTGATAAGGCGATTCGGAAGAACATATCCTGGCAATTGGGTTCCAGATAGGGAAACTATTCGCCAAGTTGTTATAAAGTTACGAGATATTGGATCTCTCGAAGACAAGAAACCTGTTCCAAATCGCCATGCTCTTAAGGAAGAAAAGTTAGATTAAATACAAACATTTCCTTTACAAATGCCGACAATGTGTGCCTCTGAAGGACATCCTTTTCAAAAGCTCTTATAACACATGTTAATGCTTATTATTATCATCAATTTAAATACAGTATTATTTTATGCTTTCAATAAAAATATAAACATTAAAATAAAAATCTAATTTTTAACGCGGAGAGGCCCATTTTCCGGTTGCGGTGGCTGCAGTAAGCAGTAAACAACTACACTCAGGAAGCCCGTTTCTCAAATAACCTTACTATATTTGAACGACTCGTGTATGAGGCACATATAATGTGATGTTCACTGTATGTTATACATATTGAGCAACTTGCAAATTACAACGCAATCTCACTATTCTAGAAAAACTTGGCGAAACTGCTTACCTGATTCTGTATTTAGAGCAAAGCAGCAAAGTGGAAAAATAATGTATCAGTTTAAAAAGTTTAGCTATTTATATCTTATCTGGAATGTTCATAAAACATCTGTTAATGGAAATATCAATAAATACTTTGAAAACTGAATAATTATGTATATAATTATACATATATTTAATATATAAACAGACCTTATCCACTGAACGCACAACAAACTAATAAAAAGAACCAATCTCCAGCAGAAATTGATTACATTTGGAAGTTAAAGAAGTAAGAAAATATGTAATGGAGCTATGCGTACGATATATTTAAATTTTAAATGCAGTAGAGAGCATCGTTCATCCGAGAGCCAGTTTTTCGAAACGTCAAATGTCCAAACCTACTTAACAGACGAGTCTTTATACGTTTACTCATTCTAGATTCTTTTCGGAAATTCCCAGTGCAAGTTGCTTGTTGCTGTCAATCATCTAACTTCGTCTCTCTGCGAGCTGTTTATCGGGTTTAAGTGACTGCGTTCTTCACACCTGTCATAACCTACTAGTCTTTATCCATCATTTGACTTGAATAAACGCATTTATTATTATTATTATTATTATTATTATTATTATTATTATTATTATTATTATTATTATTATTATTATTATTATTATTATTATTATATCAGGTTGAAAAACTTAGTTGAAATGTCGTGAGTTGTCTTTTGTTCTGTGGTAAAGTGCTTGTTTTTGTGGAACGTGCTGTATACACTACGAGGCTTGAGGTCTTCAATAAAACAAAATCGCAGTGTTTACAACAGATACAAAATAACAAAATTTAAACCTCGTACAAAAATAAGAAGATGAATCTTCTGTAGTAAATGTGCATAACGTAAGAATATCCACCATCTCTAATATCTAACGAAATCAAAAATCATTTTATAATTTGCGTTGAAACTTGACAACGAGAGTGAAAGGCTGCCACGGATGGACAAAATCATGAGCGGGAGGTTTGGGGTTCGATTCCCATTAGTACCGTGTTCTCTGATAGCTTTTTCCCATATATTCCTCAGTCCTCATAAATGACAATTGCCGGGCAGGTACCCTAAACTTAGGCCTGGTACGCTTCCTTCCTTAAAAAAAAACCCTTTCCCAATATATCATTTCATCTCATGTATCATCAGTGATACCTCAGTAGTTAAAACGGGCGGCAAACACTATTCAAGAGAGAGAGAGAGGGGGGGGGGGAGTGGACTGAGAAAAAGAAAAATTTTCAGAGAATTAAATATGTTAACACTACTTTACAGAAACCTTTAAATTGTACGTACCCTATTTCCGAACTATAGCACCTCCAAAATAGTTTGAATAACCGACACTCTACTATGCGGGTTATTAATTAACGTCTTTCGACTAACGCCTGCAGCAGTAAATTTTACTTAGACAAATGATATGATGGTAAGCAAACCTGTTGTATTACAAAAGATCAGCTTTTGGGAACTTTCTGCCACTGTAAAATTTGACTTGAGATGAAAATTGCGAACAATGACTAGTCTTCGAAAACGACATGTCAAAACTTAAGGCTGAAGCTCTTAAATCTCAGCAGAAAAAGAGCGTTGTTTGTGTTGACCACAGTATTCAGAATTTTGCTTTCAATTGTAATCCAATCTCTATCTAAACAATTCAAATCCAATAATTAATTTTGCATGGCAGTTATCATTACGTTGGTATTGATGCAGTTCTAAAATAACTGAAACAACCAACAAACTGCTAGGAGTGTTGCATGTTCCGGTATTATTAAAACGCTGATGCGCCCGGCAAGTGTAAAACTATGCTTACCGGAGGTGGAGATCTGCGCAGAGACCACAAAACTGCAAAGCAACAGAATGCCGAGGTGATGATATTCCATTGTGCTGACTGCGGGCCGACTGAGATCTTGTTCTGCAACCTGTCTACAGAATGACCGCGTAGGGGGCAACTCCTCCAGGTCAGCTGATGGGAGATGGCAGAAGTGAGGAGATAGGATCGTTTCCTAGTCAAATCTTGAAACAGTGGGATAGATTTCAAGTTGTCCTTTCTCATCAGCAAGTTATCCTGCATTTGAATTTCGGGCCAGTAAAGCAGTTTGATATTTCATTTCGAGATTGTTCCACCTTTTTGAAAGAGAGGGATTTCTGTTCCGTTTTTGCAATGCATCTATGTTTTTAGGTCTTCTTGTTGTTAACAAAGCAGAATATTTTAGAAAGATGGTAGCTTATAATCCTCTAAACAGACGTTCAATCCAATTATGATGCTCACTTTTATCGTCCTAGAAAGTAATATTAATCTCTGTTTTTCAAAAGAAAACACTAAACAAAAATATAGAAAGAAAAATAAACGACAAGAATTTTTACACAACTGTAGGATTAATGTCAGTTATCATCATGAATTTTCAACATGTACCACAGTTGGTTTAGTTAAGAGAAATAACTTTTTTAATAGTTAAAGGCTTTTTTTTACTAGAAATTGGGGATTCTTTTAAAAAAGGAATCATGCCATGTCTAAATTTAGGGTAACTCCACAACATTTGCCATTTATGACCGAGGAAAGCCTGTGGAAAAACCTATCAGATACGATGATCCTGGGTAGAATCGGACCCAAGACCTCCCGTTCATGAGTTCGTACCTTAACGACTTCAGCCACCCGTGCCAATATCAAAATGGTGATTTTTATGGATTTTTTAACATTTTCAAATTTTATTTTTTAATATTTTGATTTTTAGGTCTATTTTGATAGCTTTTAAAGTATAATAATAATAATAATAATAATCTGACTATTTTTTGACTTTTATACACTCTTCTGGATCATTCTCTGAGTTAAACATCAATAATTCTGTAAATATTTTCTTTATAGAGAAGAGCAAACATTTAAAAATTTAATACTTATTCTATAAATAGTGACCACTAATTTAATGAAATAATTAGGAAATACAATCCATTGTCTTTTTTAAAATTAAAATCCAAAAATTAAAGTATTAAAGTGCATCATATTTAAAAAAAAACTTTAACTTTTTAACCGTTCAAAACATCTTATTTCTTCATCGCATATGTAATAGTATTCATAAGCACATCATAGCTATCTGAGGTAGTGGGTAACGAATCTACTAAATTTAACATAAAAGGTGCCATGCATGCTTTCCAATATTGTTAGTACAAGGTAGCAAGGTATCACTTAGATAGTATTTGTTTCGGAAGCATGCAGGGGCATAAATAAAAGACTTCCGTTTTGTTAAGGAATACAGAACGGAAGGGAACATAATCCCGAAAAATTAAGAACTAAGATTTTAATACCGTTTAGGCTTCTCATATCGTTTGGTAAAAAAATGAATAATAAAAGCGGCGAGGCTCATACACACAAAACGCAATATCAGAATGATAAAACATTACACAAAAAGATTTTTTTTTGCTAATTGTCCATATATTGAAGCGTTTTGACGCAAATTCCCTTTATTGATTATTTTTTATTAAAAAGAATAAATTTGTGTTCGTAAAATTAGATTTCGCACTGCATTAACGAAAGGGACATTGTTATAAGAGTACGTGTGGAAACAGATGCAACCTTGATATTTATTGACGGTAGGCCAAACATGATCATGAAGTCAAGGTTGGGAAAGGGACATTCAACTTGCTGTTACAGAACAAGTACAGCAGTTGCAAACTGCCACACGGCTTCTTTCGTTACCGCGGGAACGCATGATTATTTGACATTGCAACAAACCTATTTTGAGTAGTTTGAACATTTCTACAGGCGCTGTTTTTAAAACAACCAGGTTTTGAAATAACGGATTGTTCGTCATTTCTCCTCTTCTATTTATATGCGTGTTTTGGTGTCTTATTTTGTAATTTTTTTACTAGTGAAGTGTATAATACTCGATATGTATTATGGTTTTGAGTAAGTACCGACTTTAAACAATGTATTCTAATGAGAAAAAGAACTCTGACAGTATTGCCGATTCTGCACTGTGAGTACGATTGGTGCATTTAGACATGTAGTGGGAAGGTAGGGAGAGTTAAAAGAGCAGTTCGCTGCTCAGGTACAGTAGCGTGCAGGATAAGAAAGTTGCTTCTATTATTTATAATTGACTGAAATTAATTACTTAATTTTTCCCGTTTTTTTTATCAGGCTCTTTAACATTTGCAGTTTATAACTTTAGAAAAGGGAATTTTATAATAAAATGAAATACAAGTATTTTCATTCAGTATTTCTTACCAGCATTTCCGTACTTCTATCACAGTAAATAAGAGTACATTTTTGTAAATTGTCAAAAGAAGATTTTCTTTGCTTTCTTAGTGCACTTACAGACAAAAAGACTTATTAATAATATTATCATATCAAAGAACTAAATCGTATATACGCAATGTTGGCTCGCAGGAACGTTTATTACTGTGTAATTCTGCAAAAAGAATGTTTAAAGTTGAATTTTGTAGCTTGTGAAAATGAATATTACAGTATATCATTATTTCACAAACATCTTTTAAAAAATCAGAATGTGTATATAGGAATTTGATCTCTTGTTGTATATGGTATTTCTGCTAAATAAATTTACCTTTTTAATATGCAGTTTAGTGAGCCTTGATAAAAAATCTTTCTGTGGCCTTTGAACTCAGACATTGCCGATTCTACACTTCAAGCACTGGGAGTACTATTAATACGCTGCTTAGAGGCGACTGAATGACACTGGCTGGCTTCTGGCTGTACAGACGGAGTAGTGCAGTCTCAAAACAACTTGTTCTGAGTGACCATGCAATGAACAGCCAATGGAGTCCGAGCTTTACTACTAAATAGTGAGTAAATGTTACTACTTGCTTTCTGGGTCATATTGTTAGCACCAACTTTCGTCTTCTGCGATTATATTGCGTACCTCTGGAGTTCCCAATATCCAAACGAAGAATGTTTCTGCTGGGACCATTTTACCTTGACTGCCATCTGTGCAAGCTTGCCGATTGCTCTAAGTGATCGTAACATATGTCCTGGCGCTAAAACTCATTCGTGCCAGTAGCCATTGAGGGTGTAAGAATTACTAAACCTTAAACTTTCTCGTTCTGTTTCCAAAATCCATTTTGCTTGTATAATGTTTTCAGTTGCATTAATTGTATAGCTCCATTTACTAGATAATTGGAAAATGTGTTTCATGTTATCAGCCGATATCTAACATCTCACTTGTTAGCTATTGTTGTCCTCTCTTACAGCTATTGTGCCCTAATTACAATCACAAAGTCCTAAAAATAAAGGGGAAGAGAATCAGTACAGTCCTAAAAACAAACAAATAAAATAAAATAAAGACAGAAAAGAGGTTTGTTGAGTGAAGGCGTTGCAGATCACATAGTGTTAGTGAACTGAAATGACTAATGCGATATTTATGCTGTACAAAGCAGCAAAGGTAACGGTTCCGTTTGTTGTGAGCGTTATGATAATGATGACATGAGTCACTCTCGTGGTCATCCTTCTCATTCTTTCTCCTCCATAAACAATAGCATGACGATATGCGAATGATTAAGTAACAGGATACCTACCGGCAGAACTGCATGAAATTTAAACCAGCAAACCCTGTAAAAATTCCCTACCTCGCCTTAGGTTTCGAACTCCTCGTTCCAATGATATTTCATTCTCACGGCCGAGTTGCTCATTAATACATAAAATATTGTCATTCCTGGTAGTTTGTTGGTAACGATATTTACTGTTGTAATGGGCCTCGTTAAACAATTCTTGTTAGAGCAATTATGTTCTCTTCAGAATCTTTTAATGGTTATGATTGTAGTTATCCTTAATTTTTTTTTTTTTTTTCAAATTACAGCTTTATTGGTTTGGTTATTGAAGTAATAGTAACACTATAACCTGTATTTTGGTTTGACAAGAACGAGCAGAATACTATCATATATTTAAAAAATAGAGTACAAAGTATTTGTTAAATAGCGATGTTCATACTCATAACACTAGAACTAAAGTAAATTTCCATATCAACATATATTGTTTACAATTATACAAAAGTGAACCAACTATTACAGGACAAGAGTTCTGCAATAAATTGCTCAATTGCATAAAAGAAATAGAATGAAGACTACTTTTAATAAAAAATTAAAATAATTTCTCATAAATCATTCCTTAGATTTGTTCCAACAAATGTATTAACAATGGTCAATCATACATCTATCTTTTCTGACTTGACATTAACATCTTATGCCATTTATTTTATATTATCGTTTTATTAGTATGTGTAAAATTCACATCTCATTGTTTTATTAATGTGTAATATCTAAATAGATTGAATTCTGAGTTTGCAAATATTTATCAAATATTCATGAAATTTTATAATTGCATGACTTTGAAAGTGTTCAATATAATGAATATTGTAACCTAAGGATGAAAATAAACTAAATAAATTCAGTTTTTTAAAAAAGTGAAAATATACATACATTAAAAATGCTGCACAAAGCTAAAATTTTCGTGTTGACTAAAAATGTATAATTCTGGCGTATTTGTCATAATGAATAAACTGAAATCCGTTTTGCGAAATCACCCTAACTTTCGAAGATAATCACTACTCTTTATTTATATGGAGAGGGTTTCCAGCAATACATTATGCGCATGCTACATACCGAACCATTATCTTAAGTAATGAATGCATTAATGCAAAAGTACGAGTATTAAATCTGCGGAGATCTTAAAGTAACAGGATTACTTCTAGAATGCAGAACGGTTTGATCAAATTTTGTTGCTTTTTATGTAACAGTCCAACTAAGAACAACATTATGAAGTTAAAGAGGAGCCAGTAAGACATGTTTAGTCTCTGGTCAATTGAGTTTAAAAAATAGTCAATTATTTAAAAAAAATAACCTTATGATGCCACCATTTCACATAAAGTTATGGACAATGAAACATTTTTGAAGGCCTTAGACAGAGAGGGAATATGTTTCTAGTATCCAAAAGAAAACTTCCCGAGATTAAGAGAATTTAATCTTAAAGAAGGTATTTTTATTGGCCCACAAATTCATGAGCTAATACAAGACAGGAGTTCTGAAGATCTGTTAACGGAAAACGAGGAACAAGCTTTGTCAAGGTTCAAGACTTGGGTGCATAATTTTCTGGGGGATGTTAGGGAGGACAAAATTAAAAATGGATTAATGAAAATGTGTAAATGTGATACAAAATTTGGAGGTGTAATTTGTCATTGAAACTACATTACCTTCATTCTCACTTAGACTTCTTTTCTGCTAATCAGGATGCCGGGAGTGATGAACATGGACAATGTTTTCTTAAGAACATTGCTGACAGAGGAAAATGGTTACTAAGAATGTTAGCTGGCTGTTGTTGGCAAATAATTGAAATAATTGATGTGTTTCACAAACGAAAATTCTTTTTAAGAATGTGTGAAATCAAGGATTACTTTTGCTCCATATTTTTGTATATTTTCATTCACACATGCATTATGGTAATTAATCTATTTTGTGAGAATGAATTTAATACATAGTTAAAGAATAATTTAAAATATGCATATTTTTAAAAAATTAAAATCTTATTTCCTGAAGAAACGGTATGTGATACGGAATTTTGAATTTCAGATTTGATCACATGCTAATTATACAAAATTGCCTATTATTATTAAATGAAAAATAAAAAGGTAAAATTTATTCAGTGAAATTAATGAACTTTGAACATTTTATTTTCCATAAATATGCATTTATACTTTGATGAAATATCACATTTCAATCCAACCAATAAAATGTAACGAGAAAGCTCAATAGAAGATATTATTACTCCTAGTTTAATTACAGTTATTCTTTCTATCATGTCGTAAATCCAAAGAAGTAATAGGTTCATTTAAATCGGCTAAGGTTTGCAAAACTAGACGGTGGAGACAAATTATAGGCTGGTCCCAAAGTATTCTGTTGGGTTTGAAGTCAGGATTTCACTATGGTCACTTCAGCATCCTCTATGAAACGTGACACTCTTTGAGCAGCATGTAAACGTGTTGCCATGTATGTATCTGCACGAAAGGGGAGAGAAAAAAAAAACAGGAGCAAATGCTCGTACTCAGAACTTTGTCAATGTACCGAAGTGCTACGAGTGAGCTGTTATAGATGAATATCAGTTCAGTATGGGCATCAAAGCTTATGTCACATCATCCCTCCCCTGGTCTTCTCCAAACTATTTCCTCCTCCTCTCGGCGTAACAGCAAGGCGCTATGTCCTCTATCTCCGTCTTACGATATCATCGACAGAGAGCAGGGAGGCATGTGATCAGCACACCCATACTCCGCCAGTCGCCAACATGCCGTTTTCAAGATCGAAGAACTCATTCTCGCTATCGGGTAGCTTCCCAATTGTCCTCACGAGGTTGGGTGGACCGCGTTCCTCCCTAGCTTAGAAAAGTTGTAAGTACCCACACTCCTTTACCTGTCTGACTATAGGAGACATTTCCTAAACTAATCAGTGAATTAAAAACATACATGGAAATCCATTCTTGCTGATGTGTGTATTCTGGGCCAATGAGATTTTAGGTTTGTGTTTCCTAACCTTTTTCTTGATTGTTTTCACTCACTTTTACATGTTTCACCTCCTCGACTGTCCTGTACCATTTGCAATATTTGTCTATCTTGACTCATGAAGCTATGAAATGCTTGCTGTCTACTGCTCGATATATATTAGTGGTGTCGCATTGAGGTTGCGCTGTCATCAATGTGTGTGACAGTCTTCTTCACCTAAAGAAATAGTCTGGAAAGCCATTTTTATTTATGGTAGTAGAATTTTCTGTCACTTAACATCAAAAGATACAGAAAGTTTTTCTAAAACCTTTTTATCCCAACAGAGTTGTGAAGGCTTTATTTATATGCAAAAATAAATAAATAAATAAACAAATAAATAATAATAATAACAATAAATATAAAATAAAAAATTAAAAACCCTGATAACCATGGATATGAAGCGCCAAAATGTATAAAAGGTGATTTTCTACAATGCTTATTCAAGATTTCTTGCTCCTTAATGAAATAAATGCAATTCTATAAATAATATTTTTAATGGTGTTTAACTCCTGATTTCCCTCGTGAGATATCATAAGAGGAAATTAATGAAAACTTGGGAAAGGAATTTTTAAGGAAGTGTATGGTATCTGCTCATTTACCATTGATAAGATCTTCAAAAAACCGAAAACCAGTATATATATAAAAAAAACAGCGGAAATCCTCAGCTTTCCTTATTGCCTTAATTTGAATTACATGTAATTATAGTGTTGTATAGTCTTATTTAGTGTTGAGCATTTTGGAAGGGTTCAATTATTAATCAGCCTTTAAATACCAAATAATTTACTTTAAAAAAGTACTTTAAAAAAAGTGGGTATTTCTAGGTATATTTTCATGAACACAAATTATATAACAGAATTGCTTTTCTTTTAGAGCAATTATGGTCATTATATTTTCAGGTTATTGCCTTAGGATGCTTGGTACATTTTCTAAGTATCATGTAAGTAAATGCAGTCATAAGTCTTTATTCATTATGCATTTTTAATAGTAACTTACTTCTCTCTTAACTTTCTAATTTGTGACTAATGATCTATCCATTTCTGTAAGTTCTGGGACTTGTGATAATAAACTACAAAACATGTACTAGTAAACCATTTTAGGTACAGCATATCCAGAAACCTCATTCTCAAGAGTGGATTAATTCATGACCTTGGATTCATTATACACAATTATAGAAATTGCAAGAAGTTTGTAGCAAATGGGACAAAAATAATGCCAACTGCTTTTATTTCCTTTTGAAGCGCACTTTTCATGAGTGGCTGTCCTTGATTTATTTCATCCAGAAAAGATATTCTACAGGCAATATGCCCAACAATTAAGTAGAATTGCAATTTCACTTGGATTTAACTAAAGATGTTCGAAAGTCTTACGATCTTTATGGTTTTTCTTTAAATTTTTGCTAGATACTTTGTTGTTCTTGTTCGGATATTAACTTTTTATAAGTTTTAATTTACAAGGAAGTTCTGGTCAAAAGTTGGTTTTAATTTTATGTGCTAAAGTATCAGCAATCTTGTTCCCCTTTAATCCAACTTAGCTCCAAATCCATTGTAAAACTATTTCTGTATTTATGATCTGGATTGTATGATACAGTTATCTTATTTCATTTATAGTGTATGTTGGTGAATAACTGTAATGAATTATACTTTTCAGTGCTACTTAAGTCACTTAAAATAAATTTTTTTTTATTTATGTTAGGCCTCTACAATAGATTTTATAACTGTTATAATGGTCATGAAAATTGTTAGCATACTATCTCAAAGGTGTATAGTGAGAGAATTCTTCTGCTTCTCCATTTTTAAGTGATCTACAGATATTATAGAAATAAAAAACCAAAGTAAATTATGTTCTGCTCAACACTGTAAAAGGGGATGAGAGATGTGGAAGGAAAGAAAGGAAAATATTTTATAAAAAAAGATATATTCCAATTGTACAAACAAACTTTTCAAATTATGGCACTTAATCACATATATAGTGATTTCATTTCAAAATTTTTCAGTCTGAATAATATAAATTTAATTTAAATAAAAAGATCAATTTAAATACTGAGAGCTTAATTTAAGCCAATTTTGATTCTATTCCATACTTTGCCACCTCAACCATAGCTATCCTCACTTTGAAATTTCAAATGGAACCCCTTCCTAATTATACTTACATTATAAAAAGGATCAATTGTTATTGCATATTTCATTTTCTATTATCGTCTGGTAACCTGAATTTTTGTTATTGTTATTTGAATTTGGACAGAATAAAAAAATAAATTGATTAGTTGTACAGTGAAAACATTTTATTCTGTGTAATATTATAATTTTAATAAATTAAATGTAGAAAATGTGCTCAATTGTTGGCTAGACAATAGTAGACCCTATTTTGGAACTCATTACTAATCCTACATTCTTACACATTCATTACCAAAATACGAACTATTACAATTACAATTACAATTAATGTTCAGCAGTTGTAATATTTTTACATTTGAATTTTATAAATTTCAAATAAATTGACTGGTTTTCTGTTTAATTTAAATTTATTTTAAATAGATTATGGAAATTAGTTAGTTTTGGAATGGGAGCCATACATAATTATGTTTTGTAGATATCATAATATCTATTGTTTCCTTTTATGTTAAATATGATTGATAGTGTAGTTTTTGATAAAGTAATATAGGTAATTTCACCTGAAGTTTTATGAGATAATATGAAATGATTTGCAAATTCATTTCTAATGCTGTTTTCAAGGACTTTGACCTTGTTATCATATGATTTCATCATAACGTGTAAAACCAAAGTAGACATCAAAGTATGGAATGGAGCAGTGAAATTTACAAAAAGATGCATATGATTGTAGAAGTCATAGTGGGATTACAATATGCAGTGCACAGATTATTAAAGACTTATTTTTGTTTAGACCAAATATAACATACCCTGCAAAAACAAAGAGTAACTAAAATGAATACAAGCATTTCAAAATGTTAAAGATATTTAGACCAATATGAATATAAGTTGTATCACCAGAGGAGACAAAATCTTCCAAAATTTCATGTCGAATGTTGCTTCTTTTTCTAAAGGTTTCCATTATCTGAATATTGCAATGAAACAAAATTATGCATCCCCAAAAGAAATACTTAATATCCTGCATTTTGTATAATATAATTATGTATAACTGGAGATGTATATGTTCTGGAGGTTAAATTTGGAGAGCTCTAGTGTAAAATCTATCTACATTTCCTCATTATACAAGATAGGTATATACATTTTAATCCCATATATATATAAATGTATAAATGAGCATAATATTTCAATGTCATTGCTAAATAAATAGTCTGGAAAACTATTTTTATTGATGGTAGTAGAATCAAAGGTTCTTAAAGATGGTAGGTACAGCAGAAACAGTTTTGATGGTTCAGCAACTGAATCATTTAAAATGTTGTCACTCTGGTGGGTTAAAGCTGACAAGAAGAGAATAGAATCTGTAACAAAACCTGAGAAAGAACTAAGTAATAAGCTGGAAATATACTGGCTGAAAGTGCAGAATCAGTATTAATAAAAGGATAAACATGTGTTCTTTTGAATATTGTAAGTACATATGTTATGTTTAGTTGAGGCAAGCTCAGAACATTCGTTACTTTAAGTACACTTTTCCATTTAGTAAGAACATTTTTAAATTGAAATAACACCTCTAAGGTTCACAGTTAGCTATATAACACATTGAAAATAGTATAATCTTTATTTCAAATGCTCAGAGTAAAAGTTTTCTGATGGATGTGAAAATATCTGTAAAGAATACAGATTTCTTCATCACATAATAATGATTAAGAAACCCTAGTTATGAACATTTTTAAAATATTATGTGTTTAGGTAACATTTTGGGAAACTAATAGCACATTTCTAGGGTTAGTGGGAAAAAATACACAAAAACGACTCATAAGTCAGGCTTTAATGTTTAATAACTGTACATTTTGCATTTGTGTTACCATGTAGATCAAATTCATTATAGAGTTTTTTGTAAATCAGGATATTATATTAGTGAACAATTAGTAAATTTAAATAAACAAAGGTTTCTACTGTAAACTTGCTTTATTTTAATATAACAAATTATTATTCAGGAAATCCCTCAAATTTCACTAATTTTGTTCCACTTACTTGGACATGTTTCAAAGGCTGTTGCCTATATCTTCAGCAAGGTTCCACAGTCTGCTTCCCAGCATGGTATTAAGATGCCACTCTGTGAATTTTATGAACTTAGTGATGATCATGTTCGTAAAATTCACAGAGCAACATTGTAATACCACGATGGGAAGCAAATGGTGAAACCATGCTGAAAATGAAGGCAACAGCCTTTGAAACATGTCCAAGTAAGTGTAACAAAATTAGTGAAATTTGAGTGATTTCCTCAATGATAATTTGTTATATTATATTTCTCTGTGAAAATTCTCGCTATTCAAAATTACTTGCAATTATTGACTTATGTTCGTTTTTCCGCCAACCCTAGATTTATTTTATGTTTCATGTGTGTTCAAATTATGAACACTCTGATTCAGTATTTTCTGTATTTAAGCACTTGGACACAGGTGTGTCTTTGCAAATAAGGACATTGAACAATTATTTTATTACTTCATTCCTACTGCCTTGCATTATTCTTGTTTCACCATTTCTATTAAAAAAAAACATATTTTTTCAGAATGTTTTCACTTAGTAAAACAATTGGTAATATTAAAAGATAAATTTTGTTTCACCATTCATGCATGAGGTAATGCATTTTTTAAATTCTGTGCAATAGGAAAATTTCTTTCTGTAGTTATTTAACTAATGGAATAGAGTACTTTAATCTTTTATAATGATAAATTCTCTGCAGAGTAATACAGGAATAGCTCCTCAAATATTAAATATGTGTTATAATTTCTGTATAACAGCTGAATTACAGCTTTTTTTTCTTTCTTTTTTATTCTTTATTATAAAAATATGATTATTCCAATTCATTAGTGTAACAGATGCAAGTAACTATTTAGTTCATTTTAAATTGCACAGAATTTAGAGAGATATCCCTGGAACTAGGAGCTAATATTATCTGCAAGTATTTAGGTCTTTTCAATATGTATATTACTTTTTTTATATAAATTGCCAATTATTGTTACAATTTCCTTTGTACTTTTTTAATTAATAAGTTTCTGAAATGTAAAAAATTGTTATAATTTCCTTAGTGTTTTATTTAATTAATAAATTTCTGAAATGTACAAAAAACATAATAAAAATGTATTCTTTTCCCTAATGTTTCATTAAGTTGTGGCTTTAACTCTCTATAGCAAAGTCATTTATTTACATTGTCTATGAGTAATCTATACTATCTTTGGTTAGCATAGTAACTGTTTTGATATATATTTGTAACACTTGCCACACTTTACACGTGCATATATTTCCTTTAAATAAAATTTTCTTTGTTATCACAGTTTGTCCTTCATTTTGAAGGACAAAGGAAGGTGAAGCACCATCTATCACAAACACAGCACTATCTGTAACAGCTCGAACTACTACATAATTTGTTATTGGCAGAGCTAGAATATCCACAAGAAAATGTACACTTACAATACACAATTGGTTCACCAAAAACATATTAGGCACAATTTGTTAATGCATTTTTTACTGTCAAAGAATAATTATAATTTAGATTTGAGCACATGCTTTACTGTATTGTAAAACATTATTGGTATCCAATATTTAATACCATTGTTAAGATTTATAATTTCTGTTTATACTCTTGAAATATCATTGTTAATATCAAAACTATTTAAACTTAACACCAGAAATACTGTATTATAGTTCATTATTATTATTATTATATTTATTTCCATAGACTTACGTAGTTCTAAATGGAAAAAAATTTTGAGTGATGAAGGAACCCAAACATGTAAGTAAGCTTTTTTAAAGGTTTACCATATGATATATTTAAACATTAGCTACTGTCATATAGATGCATCAGAGCATCTTGGCAGTGTTAGTCTATTTAATTGCAATAATCTGATTTAAAACTCAGTCAGTTCAGGTTGTGCAAAAGATTTTCCACAATTTTTCCATCATTACTGCCAGGCTATTAGCACAGCTAATATACAATTACAATATATTCATTAACACAATGCAGGTAAATTGTTAGGTTAGGCTTAAAGAATTAAAAAACCCATATGAATTGGCTGCCTGGGAGAATATCTTCATTCTAAAATACCAAAAAATGCAGTGAGTTTCAACCTTCTGCTGTGGGGTTACCTTTTTAAATTCATTTCATATCTACCAGAGGTCATCACATACAGCACAATAGCTTCCATGGGACCAACATGAGCACCAGGAAACAGTGGGTCAACAGGTGAGGATAGGAACATTGGTTTCCAAAACATTTCCTGACCTAAGTACAGTAAGTAAATTGTGTAAGAAATTTACCCGCATTACGTTAATTATATATATCTGCACTGTAAACAACTTCAAAATTAAACTAATACATATACAGTACCTTTTGCTTTGTTAAAATAGACTGACACACTTGTGTGAATTCAAATATTTTCTAATGCCAGAATTTGGAAAAATACCATTATAATGCATAAAGAGATAGAAAAAAATTATGGGTTTATTTTCTTTTATATTCTTTGAGTACATGTAAAATGTTTTTTATTGGTACTGATATCTTAAATAAGAGCTAGTATTCTAAATTTCTCTTCATAGGGTTTTAAACTGTTCATGCTCATGATAATTAAAAAGATAAAAATTGTTACCTCTGAATTCCTAATTTGTGTATGTGTATGTGCGCATGTGAGTATAATTTATTAGGTTGTATTAACCACTATTTCACAAAGTTCCTTTAGCAATGACTGGCATTATACCAAGAGGGAAAAAATACATCTATTGTATTACACTGCATCCAGGTTATTGTTAATTTAGAGTTTATATCTTGTGCTTACAAAGAAAAGTCAGAAAAACTAATTCTTTTGTAGCTTTGCTTTTGCTCAGAGGAGGATATTTTAAGTTAAAATATACAGTCTTAAAAATACTTAGAATATGAAATATTTTTAGAATTTCATCAGGATTGAGTAACAATTAGATTAATGCTATGACTTTAAAGTATCAAAATGTGTTTCATTCTTTTAATAACATGAAAAAAAAAAAAAAAGGGGAAAAAATAGAAAAAAGAAGAATGCAAAAAGAAATTTTAACAAAATCTTCTGCCTAGGGAGTAAATTTGGGTTTATCTATTTTACAAATACAAATTTTTCAGTTATGAATTGGAGATTTCCTGTTTGTTAACCTCAATATTACTTAAAAAAAATCTTGCTATCATTCATCAACTAAATAAAAATTTGTAGCTCTGAGGTTTGTCTTTTTATTTTAAGCCTGTCGCTTATCGGTTGTTGTGCTTCTGCTCCTTCTGGCATCCTTGAAGATTCAATTCCTGCTTTTTTTTTTTATGTGAATCAGTCAATGTTATACTACCAAAACAAATAACGTTTTTGTTGGCAGTGTGCTAATGTGGTTACCATGGAATCCATGAAAACTGGCTGAAGTTCAACAGCAAAAAGTGCAATGTCACAAAACTGCTGTCAGTGCTACGGTGGCCAGAAGCAATGTGCTCCATGATGCTGCATTTCTATAGGGTGCTGAACCAACTAGTGCCTTCCCTGGAACATATTATCAAAATGTTATTCAGAGTGTTGGAAAGAAAACACCTATAATAGTTTTTGAAATTCTGTAATAATGCTCAATTCAACCAGCATGGAATATAATCATGTAACTGTTAAATTTCAGTATAATGGATTTAAATGCATTTCTCAGCAACCTTGACATCAGCAGCTGAATCAAATCAGTAGAATGCAAGCCTACCTAATATGAGAAAATAGTCACTTCTGAAATGATTGGGGGGGGGGGGGAAAGCATTAAAATAAAAAAGAATGTTTTAATAACCTAAATGTTAAACATGAGATCTAAGATGCTGACCAATGCCAAAAACAAAAATTGGCAATGGGAATTGACTGGACATGCAATGCAACTGGAATACAATTGATGAGTTTATTCACTACCTAACATCTTGAAATCCATGTACAGGCTTTAAAAGAAGAGGAAGACGGCAGCACTGATGGTTTGATGAATCATTTGTGCAGCTGTCTTCCTCTGCTTTAGAAACCACTGAACATTGCAAACTAAGAAAGGATTGTAAAGAGGTTCAACATCCAGAATGCTTAATGACTAACTGAATTTTCCCAGGGCGGCTAACCAGGTCTGTTAGAACTTCAGTCCCCTTGTGCTTGCAAGATAATTGTTCCATTGGGGCTCTACAGACTACATATAATAATAACAATGACAATATTATTAATACTACCAAAGTGGTAATGCAAAATGTAAACTTTGGGTTTATATTCCGGTATTATTTTCAATTATTTACATAATATGATCTCATACCACACATGCAACTGTTCATATTACTGGTGCTGACAATGATAAGAGAAATTCTAGTAATGAGTACTGCTGGTGATGACTGTCAGAGTGGCAGTAGTTATGGTGGTGGCACATTGGTGATAGTGGCAGCAATAGTACATCTGTGTTGATAGGGATTGTATTGGTGGTAGTATTAATAATGGTGGTGGCAGCAGTAATAATAATACTAGAGTTACCAGATAAGTTTTGAGACACGAACTAGCACTCGAAATTTCATTTGAACTATTAACTTTTTTTCAAAAGTCTACTTAGCATTCTATGTACCGTTGCATCCTCTGAAACTATCTTTGGAAGCAACAATGGCACTCAGCTTCTCTTCCAGCCGCCTCTGGACTGGAAAAACTCTTTCCAAGAAACATGGTTGCTGCATATGCCGTGAAAGAGCATTGTCGTGATGCAGCAGAATCCCTCTCAGGACTGTTCTTGATATTTGTCCTGAATGCTAAAGAGCTTTAGAAGGCAGACTTCTGTGAACCATTTTGCTGTCACTGTCTGCTGATTTTGGAGCACAACAGTCGCAATATGCCCGTATGTTGCAAAGAAAGTTACCACCATTTTCTTCACAACATTTCGTGATCTTCTGACTCTTTGGTGGGGAGTAGTCATTTGAGAAAACCCAGACCAATGGCTGTAGCTTGGTTTCTGAGTCAAACTGGTATATCAATGTCTGACACCCGCCGAGAGTCCCCATTGTTGAAATGTTCCAACATTTCGGTGTACCATTTTATCCTTATGAACTTCTGCCCTTCGGTCAGTGGATGTGGCATCTATTGAGAGGAAACGTTCCTCACTCTAAGGTGATCATGTAGGATGATTGCAACCAGAATTTGAATCAAAGTTTGACGATGAGGGGAAGATAAGTTCACTAAAGTAACAAAATTATATTAACGTTATAAAAAATTAATAATACCAGTAAGCTGATGAATAGTATAAAATATTTTTTTGAATTGATATAATATTCCAAATTATAAGAATATACTCGCCGAATTTACAGAAATAGTTTGCTTTCATGTGGCGAAAATCTGGAAGACTCATTCTTTCTGTATGGGATGCCTGTTATAGAATGATGTTCATTCATTATTCACTCTGCCGCAAATCTTTTAGGCAAGATCCCTCAATTCTCACACACATCGGAGTTTAATGAGTGTTATTTATGACACTAAAATCTCTTTCACATTCAGCTCACTTTTGTATTCTTGTATCAATTTCCTTAATGTTTCATCAACAAACCTTTTCGCTTTCTTAACTGCCGAAATTCTTTCAAAGTTTTCACAACAATAGAAGTGTGAGTGTTTGAAGGCACTAATTTCAAAGCGTTAAGTAAGCACTCGATTTTTTCAGCACCAAATACATTGATTGATTTTCTTCCTGTGGTCTTCACATTTTATTTAAAGCTTCACACTCTTTAAAAAATGAACTAGTGCTGGAAAATATTGCTATTGTATTGTCCGTTATTCCTTGAAAAAAATTTTGCTTGAAATTTGTGAACGATTTTTTAGCTGTGTTCAAAGGTTTGGAGATAGGGTGAACTTTAAATATTTTTGTAGCTGAATATTCGACTTGAGTTGTTTGTAGATGGACACAATTTTTGTCTTTCATTGTAGTCAATGCATCAATGCAAAGTTTTATTTCTGAAGAAGCAGTTGTAGCGTCAGAGTTTCTACTGTGCAGATATAGGGAGAGTGATTTTATTCTTTTCAATTCATCCCTAAATCGCGCCAGTTCCATGATGAAATTCCATGGCAATTTTCTTGAGTAATCCAAGAAATGTTGCTCTACATCATGAATGCAGTAAATGATCCTTTTCTCCGCCGTAAAATAGTAGATAATTGATATATAACTTGTCATCACAACTGCCAAATATCTTTTTAAGTTCAAGTTCCAATGCCGTGGCAGTTTCAGTTAATTTGCGATGATTTTTCAGACTTGCAGAAAAGTGTGAACGCAATGT